>SEYY01000737.1:67500-82500 GCA_009176605.1 Armadillidium nasatum
GTGATTGAGATTGTCGATATGGCTTTCAACTTGTACAAACATTGTATGGTTTCATTTCTATTATTTTTTATTTTATATACTGATATATATATATATATATATATATATATATATATATATATATATATATATATATATATATATATATATATATATATATATATATATATATATATATATATATATATATATATATATATATAAAGTTTGCGCTGTTTGGCTACCTTTAAGTGTTCTGTGTAACTATTTTTCTTCTAACCAAATAGTACATTTATTTCTTTGCCTGTATTTTTTTAAGCAACTTGTAACTGTAAATTACTTATGTTTGTGGTTTGTAGGTACCTTTTAATGATCTTTCTAATCCATAGAAAATGGGCATATATATATATATATATATATATATATATATATATATATATATATATATATATATATATATATATATATATATATATATATATATATATATATATATATATATATATATATATATATAAATATATAAATGACTAAATAGGAAGACAATAAGCTTTTGGATGAGAATTGGAATCAACTTTCATTACAAAAGAAGAACCTGTATGAGTTACTCAGGTTGAATCAGCAACTTGGGTTTGATAGGAGGTGGTCTTTGTTAGACTTTATTGTAATGCACGTGGGGATATTAATTAAATTCAAAATGTGTTTAATGTAAGGTATTGGACTTTGGAAATTTCTTGTCTCCAGGTTATTAGCCAATTTGAGAATTGATAGTATTTAAATTTTTTTTTTGAGGTTGTAGGTAGTATCTTAACAGCTTTACGCTTGTAGTTTTTTTTTTTTTTTTTTTTTTTTTTTTTTTTTTTTTTTTTTTTTTTTTTTTTTTTTTGCATGTTTATATTTTGTATGTTTTTTATTTTTTTTTTATTGTTATCCATTGTGGATTATTTGACTATTATTAAGTGCTTTAATTGTATTGTGCAAGGTGTTAATCTGCTTGATTTATTATTTGATTATTTATGCAGGAAAGGAAGTTTTGTTTCCTCCACATTTTAATAATTTTACTTTTATTTCTACTTTCTTACGTAACTCTTTCTCATCTCCCTTTTTTATGCTTGGTCTTTTTAACCCTTTATGCTTTCATCTAAAATCTTACTCTGTCCATCTATTCTTTATCCATAATATAACCATATTTCCATAGTATTTTCCTCTCCTAATTAGTCCTCAACCTATCCGTATGAAATAACATCGTTATATTTGTTCAGTCATTATTCTCTTATCTCAATATTCCTTTTTCTTTTTTTCCTTCATTTATCCTTGAGTATCTATTAAGTGCTTGCTTGCTTTTTTTTTTTTTTTTTTTTTTAACATGTCTCACCATTCTTTCTAAGTTTGAAATTCTCCAATTTCTTAACTACTACCCCTTCCATTCTTCCTTACATGTATTCATATCTGGATATTCGAGTTTGTTTTTCTTCAACTTATTTTTTTTACTGTTCTTTATTGTTTTGTTTTTTCTTCCATCTTGCTTACATTAAAAGACAGTATTATTTGTTGTACTGTCGTTGCTTCTGATGAAGTGTTCATAAGTCCTAATTATTTGCAAAATTTAGACAGGGAAGTTATGTTTTTAAAATTTAAGGTAAAATGGTTACATCGTGAAATTTTAAGATTGATAGATGAAAGAGAGATTCATACTGACACCAGGAATAGCTCTGGTGTGTAACTGACTGGTTGAATCTTGGAATCTATCGAGTGGGCAGATTTGATTGCATTTAATATAAATTTTTTTTTTTTTTTTTTTTTTTTTTTTTTTTTTTTTTTTTTTTTTTTGCTTTGCTTTGCAGTAATAAAAGAGATCAGAATAAAAGAGGATTGAAGTTTCCTCTGAAGTAAATTATATCCTTTCTTGTAATTAGTCACCCCCACCCCCCATTTTTTTCTTCTTTTCCAAGCATGTTTTATTTTATATAAGGTAAACTTCAAGGTTTGTTTATTTAAGCTTTTAATATTTAAATTTGACTTTGCCATTTATAATTTTACTTTTAGGAAGTTGGTAGTACATGAGGTCATTGTTTCGATTATAGAATTCACCTGCCATCAGTGTAGTTAAATTTACATTGGTGGCTGTTTTGTGGAACCAAGTTCTCTTTTTGTAATTCTTTCCTTTCCA
This sequence comes from Armadillidium nasatum, assembly GCA_009176605.1. Lineage (NCBI taxonomy): Eukaryota > Metazoa > Arthropoda > Malacostraca > Isopoda > Armadillidiidae > Armadillidium > Armadillidium nasatum. Next base: position 69,650 of record SEYY01000737.1, read on the forward strand.
CTTTATGAAAGCATTTTTAAAATTTTTTTCCCATTAAGAAGACATGTGAGCTGGAGTTACATTTTTTTTTTTCTCTCTCTCTCTCCTTTACAAATTCGGTTAAATGTTCTCTATCATTTTCATCATTACTCAGGGCTTTAAATACACAAATACAAAAGTATTTTTTTATTTGATAACATTCTGTTATCAAGGATTGATTAAAAAAGTATTAAAATGATGTATTAATTGATAAAATGCATTTAAAATACTCTTGAAAGTTTTTTTTTTTTTTGAATAATAATAATAAAATATATTTTACTCTCTTCCTCCTTCAAACTTTAAATGACCTTGTGTACTTTATGTGCAACATGTTTTTAATAGTAATTTTTAAAAATTTCCCAATTAGTGAGCATTGGAGAAAAGAAAACAATTTGCAGCAAAATGTTAGTTCACTCAAAGAAGATTTATCTAGAGCTGATCAATCTCTGCGTTCCATGGCTGGGAAGGTGAGTGTTGGAATAGTGTTCAAGTTAGAAATTCTTTATATGTAAGATAATATATTTTGAAATATTTAACTTATGAAATGACATCAATGTAATTTACGCTTTTCAAATTGATTTTGTATCTTGTATTAAATTAATAAAATGTGAGTCTTTAAGAAATTGAATTTTCCACAAAATAAATAAAAAATAAATTAATTTAAAAAAAAAAATAGGCTGAATTTGAACAGTAGTAGTTCCCCCGCCTTTCCTTATTTTCTGTATAATTGAAAAATTCACCCTTTTTTTCTTCAGCCAATTTTAAATGGAAGAGACAGTGTCCAAAAAGTTTTAGACACTTTTAAGGAGAAAGGAGGACAATTGGGTGATACTGCCAATCAATATTATGGTTTACTTATTGAAAATTTTGAATGTGATAGATCTATATATACGGCTGTCGAAGTTACCGCAGGAAACAAGTAAGAATTTTTAGTTATTTATTTAAATATCTTCTGTTTATTTATCACTAATTTTTTTTTATACCTTATTAGGGCAGGGATTTCCTACCATCATATGTAATGTCAATATTTCAAAAAATTTAAAAAGTAAATAGTATTAGTTTATATTAAAAGGTTAATTATATTTTCCTATTATTCCACTTAGTGAGGTAATTATAATTAAAGGATTAAATGGGTTAGAAGTGGAGGAAGAGATATAGTACTAAGTATGAACTGGAGTTAGAAGCAAAAAAATTTAATAGGCCAGTTAGTGTTGAAGTGAAGCCAGGAATGAAATTTTCGACAGAGAAAGAAATTTTATTACAAGGATGATGCACGATTCTGCTATTCGAATGTATTTAGATTACGGTAATTCTTAAGATCATCATATCCGGGACAAATAAAAGATGGTTGGACTTTAAACATGGTATAAGAGTTTTACTCAAAATAAAAGAAAATCGAAGTTTTGTATCAATTATAAAGGAAATCTTGAATATGTACTCATCATACTCAGGATCTCATCCCACTAAATTTATAATTCCAAGATAAGTATTAAAGAAGACAGTCAGGATCTCATCCCACTAAATTTATAATTCCAAGATAAGTATTAAAGAAGTATGACTGTCTAGAGATTCCCAAACTGCTCATGATGGGTGGGTACTTTTGCCAAAGAAAGGAAAAAGGAAGATATAGGAATAAAATGTATTTAGAGTGGTAAATTGGTATTTTTCCCTGTATGAACAATAATGCCAAATACTTTGAAAATTGGAAATCTGCATTCCACCAAAATTACGTTGTCTTAGTGTTAATCGTTAACATCAGCTTACTCGTTTTAGAACCTCATTTCCTGCAGCTTTCTGTACTATAAAACTACTTTTCGCTTTTGTCTCTAGATGTAATTTCTCTTTTAAGAGTTTCTGTTCTCAGCTTTGGAAAAAACATTATTTTTATGGGAGAGCCTCGTTAATGATTCGTTGGGGAATACGTGCAACCCTTCTATCTGATTTCCTTTCCGGTCGTTCTATAACAGCTGTTGTAGACTACCACCGTTCATCCTTTAAATCTTTTAATGGTGTTCCTCAAGGATGTCACATCCCCAACACTTTTTCTGCTTTGCATTATTAACTTCTATGTTACTTCATCTCCTATCCAATCCTTTGCCGATGACTCCACCCTTCATTACTTTTTCTTTTTTCAACAGCAGTTAATAGACGCAAGGAAGTAGCCTTGGAGCAACCGACCGCTAATCTATCTCATATTTCAAATTGGGACAGAGAAAACATTATCGTTTTCAATGCCACCAAAACAATTCCTCCATCTCTCTACTCGAAACAACCTTCCACTCAACTATGATATTGAAAAACACTCAGCTCAAACCTTCATCTCTCCTTAATTTGTTTCTTTTTCTAGTGATCTATGTTGGAAAGATCACATTACTTCTTTCTAAACAAGCTTCTAAGAGGTTAGATGTTCTTAGGCCCCTTTAGAATTTCTTCATTCCACCCCAGTTGCTTGCGTTTTATTGGGGTGTTGTTTGCTCACTGTATGGAGTACGACTCACACATCTGGTGTGGTTTCACTCATAAAGTTCTCCTTGAAAAGGTGGAGTTTAGGGCTTTTTGTCGTATCAACTCCTCTCTCACTAATTTTCTTCAATCTCTTTCTGCCCGTCGAATTCTAGCGTCACTCTCTCTATACCATTGCTATTACAATTGGCACTGCTCTTCTGCTCTCTCTCATCGCATACCTCCTTCATTGAGAAAGGCTCTTGCGACACGTCTTTATACACAGTCTCATCCTTTCTTTGTCCAACTCTGACCCCAGACTTAACCTCTGTGCTCAATCCTACATGTAATGGTAAAGAATGGAACACACTTTCTTCATCTATTTTCCCAACTTCCTATGACTTTCACACCTTCAAATGCCGTGTATCGGGACATTTCGGTCTTTAATTTTGCCAGATTTTCGATTTTCTCCTTCACTCTAGTTTAAATTTTAGCAGGCCTTTGGCCTTTGCCCACCAGAGGCGAAATAAAAAAACAAAAAATCTTGGTTGTGACTACTAACTTATTTATTTATTCATTTTTTTATAAAAATTATTTATTCATTTATTAGGTTGTTTCATCATATTGTTGAGTCAGACAAAATTGGAACACAAATTTTGAAGGAGATGAATCGCCAAAAACTACCTGGAGAAGTAACCTTTATGCCTTTAAATAGGTTATCTGTAAAAGACATCGACTATCCTCAAACTAATGTAAGTATATTTCTAAGATTAATATTTTTTTCCATTTGCTGGAGAAATATATGAATAAATCTGTAATGTTTTAAAGATTGCTTATACATTATAAATAATTAATTTTCTATACAGGATGCCATACCAATGGTCAGTAAGTTAACCTATTCTGAGCGTTACCACAAAGCTCTGAAATACATATTTGGTAGAACGTTAATATGCAGAAACCTTGAAGTAGCTACTCATTTGGCAAGATCAACGAGATTGGATTGTGTTACTTTGGATGGGGACCAGGTAATGAACAATTTATTACTCAATATACCTGAATGTTTAATCAAAATTTATTTTATTTGTAGTTATATTTACTTTGACTCCTCGTTGAATGCCAATTTTTATACCTAGATATGTACCTATGAAGTCATTTTTTTCAAAAGGTCAATGTTCTTAAATCATCATGTAAAATTTTCTCTTAATGTTCATTTATTCTGTTCTTTATTTTTAACTTGCCTGCCTATCTTAAGTGTTATTTTTCTCCTATGATTTCATTAAGGCTTGAGGAATTTACATGTCCCTAAGTGTTTCGATCCCTCATTCGTTTGGTTTGCATTGCCATTTTCAAGTTGATGGAATAATAGTTTTAGCCTTCAAATATATATATATATATATATATATATATATATATATATATATATATATATATATATATATATATATATATATATATATATATATATATATATATATATATATATATATATATATATATATATATATATATATACACCTTTTTTTTTTTTTTTTTTTTTACCTTCTCACCCCCTGACCACCCCTTGTTGAGGCGGCCACACTTCGCTAATGAAGCTTCCTGCCGCAGTCGGTCTCGTCCAGAGATCCTTCAAAGAAGTGATGCCCCAGAAGATTTTGGGGCGAGAGTTGGAAGGACAGCGTAATAGAAAGTGTTTCACGGTCTCCGGGGCCATTCCGCATCTAGTACAGGTGGGAGATGCTGCCTGGTTTATTTTGAATTTGTGTTTGTAATGTTGTAGGTTTGGGTGGTGACCGCATCTCAATCTTGCAAGTGAGGTTTGTAAGTGTCTTGGGAGGTTGTTGAAGTCGGGGTTTATTTCGGGGGGGGTCTGTTAAGGATGTTGTTTGGAGGTCTGTTGATCATGTATGAATGTGTTAGTTGAGTGTGTATATGTTTGGTTGTTGTGGTATTGGGGGGGGAGGGGGGATGTGATTTAGGATCTGTTTGTAAAAGGCGCCGGTGGACGATGGAGGCTGTGTTAGTCTCTGTGGGGTAGGTTGGAGGAGAGTATTGTGACATGGGTGTGTGGGTAGGCGTGTTTTTGCGTAAAATTGGGTGCCTATCATTTCGAGGTGATTCCTTATGGGTAGTATTTTGGTTTCGTTGTGTAGGTGTTGTTGAGGGGTTGTGCGTGTGCAGCCGGTGATTGTGCGAAGGGCTTTATTTTGCATTATTTGGAGTGTCGTTAAGTTTTTGTCGGAGAGCAGAGGGTGCCAGACAGGGGAAGCGTAGTTAATGGTGGGGCGTATAAATTGTTTGTAGATTGCAATTGAGGTTTGTATGTTGTTGTTTATGTCTGTGTTGGCCACTGTTTTGAGGATGTTGAGTTTTCTGTTTGCGGCTGAGGTGGTATTTTGAATGTGCTTGGAGAAAGTGAGGCGAGTGTCAAATGTTAGGCCGAGGATCTTTGGGGTTTTGTTGAAGGGTATGGGGGTGTTGTTTAGTAGGACTTGTGGGTGGGTGTTGGATATGTGTTTGTCTGTTGTTAGGAGGGTTATGGAGGATTTGTTTGGTGATGCTGTCATCCTGTTTTCGACTAGCCAAGTTTGGAGTTGAGTTAGGTAGTCTTGAGTGAGTGATGTTGCGGTGGTGAGGTCTTCGTGAGTGGTGGCTATAGTTATGTCGTCGGCGTATGAGGTGATGCGGGTGAAAGTTGTTTGGGGTTGTGGGAGGTCTGCTGTGTAGGTTGAATAGAGTTGGGGAGAGTATGGCTCCTTGGGGAACTCCATTCTTTATGTTGATGGTACGTGATTTATGGCCGTTTTGTTGTATTTGGGCGGTTCTTCCTGATAGGAAGTTGGATAGCCATTTCTTAGTGTTTGTTGGGATGTTGGATTGGAGGATTTTATGGATAAGATTATGTCTTGGGACAGTATCGAAGGCTTTGTTTATGTCAATTGCTATTAATATAGTTTTGTGATATGGTTTATGGTTTAGTCCGTTTAATATAGGTTGGATGATGTTGGTAAGTGCAGTGGTGGTGGAGTGGTTGGGTTTGAACCCGTGTTGGAAGTTTTGTTGTGGATGAATTGGAGGATAGAATTTAGGATTAGTTTTTCAAGAAGTTTTGAGATGGTGGATAATAGGGAGATTGGGCGGTAAGAGGAGGGGTTTGAAGGGTCTTTGCCAGGTTTTAGTTTAGGGATGATTAATGCTTTTTTCCATTGTGGTGGGATATAGTTGAGTTGGATGGATTTGTTGAAGATGGAGGTTATGTATGTGATTGTGTGGATGGATAGGTGTTTTAGGTGAATATTTGATATGTTGTCTGGTCCTGTTGCTGGGGAGTTTTTGATAGTTTTAATGGTGTTTTGTGTGTTTGTGGGTGTGATGGCGTTTAAGTTGTTTTGGTTGTTGCGTAGCTTTTTCAGTTTTTTGATTATTTTTCTGTTTTGTGGGTGGGTAGGTAAGCTACTTTGTTTAGCAAAGTGTGTGGCCAGTAGGTTGATGTGTTGTTTGGGAGTTAATGGGGTTTGTGTAGTGGGATTGGTTGGAGTTTCGTGAGTGTGAAGTTGGTTGTTTTTTGCATTGTGAATTGTGTGGATTGTTTTCCAGACTCTTTTGCTGTTTGTGTTGTCCAAGTTTTTGATGAGGAAGTTTTGGTAGTTGTTTGTTGTGTGAGATTTTATTAGGGTCGATATTTGATTGTTTAGGGTTTCTAATTGTGTTTTGGTGAGTTGTGTGGGGTTGTTTTGGCGTTTTAGTGTGTTCCTTTGTTTTATGAGGGAAGCGATTTCGGGGGAGAGGTTTGGTACATATTTTTTAATGTGGCCTTTAGGGATGAAGATGTTGGCCGCTTTCTGGATTGTGTGGGTGAGATGATTTATTGCTGATTTGAGGGAGGATATGTTTGTAATTTCGTTTGTTGTGAGGTTTTCATCTATGTAGTTGGAGAAACCGGTCCAGTCTGCTTTTTTGTAGTTGGTAAATGTAGTTTTAGATTTGTAAGTGGGTTTGTTTTTGATGTTGTATTTTATAATTATAGGTAGGTGGTCGGAGTTTAGATCGGTTTCTGTGGTCCATTGTAGAAAGGGGGTGAATGTTTGAGGAGCAAAAAGTGATGTCTGGTGATGTGGGGGATTGGTTGATTTGCGGTGGGATTCTGGTGTGGAGGTTTTTGTTCGTTAAGGATGTTGAGATGTTCCAGGTGTTCGATGATGTGGGTTCCTCTTTGGTCGGAGGCTTGGTTTTTGTACCAGGACGGGTGGTGGGCATTGAAGTCTCCGCATAATAGGAGATTAGGAAGGTTTGTTATTGTAGAGAGGTTAGGTGAGTAGTTTGGTGGACAGTGTCTGGAAGTATGGTGTGGTATGTACAGGTTTACTATGTTGTACGTAGTTTTGTTTATTTCTATTGAGAAGGTTTGAATTTTAGATGTGTTGTCAGTTTGCGTGTTAGCATGTTGAGAGGATGTGTTGGAGTAATTTATAGAGTTGTGGATGAGGGTTAATAGTTTGTGATGGTTGGGTGTATGCTGGGAGTAGATGGAGTCATATTTGTAGAAAGTTGGGGGAAGTTGGTTTGTTGGAATGTGGGCTTCTTGTATTAGTGCAATGTGGATGTTGTGTTTGTGTAGGAATGTTTCTAGTTCTTTGTGTTTGTTATGGAGGCCGTTTATATTGATTTGTAGGATATTTAGTGTGGAGATGTGGGAATTATGATTGATAGGGTTTGAAGTGGTTGGGGGGGTACAAATTTGACATTTCCAATTGTGGTTTGTAGGTGGAAGTCTTTGAAATGGGGAACATAGTCTGTGGATCCATTTGTGGCAGTTGGTGCATTTTATGGAGTCCCTCCTGACTATTTTGTTGCAGATAGGGCATTGCCAGGTTACAGGTCCCGGATTTTTCTCTATGTCGCCGGCTTTTAGTAGGAGGAGGAGGAGATACGCCAGCTTAATCTCCTCCTGAAATGGAAAAATGGAAAAAGAATAGTGGAAGAGTGAATGAGAGATAGATTTGAAAGATCTCGGATTTCTCCGGACTGCGGCGAGGAGAACTTCCCTCGCTTGTGACCCCAAGCTTGCTCGGGGGTGGGGGGGTGAAAAGGCTTTGCTTCTTGTCATCCCGGATTTCTGTTTTTGAGATCCAGTTTGATGTTGAAGTCGATCTTGCCACTTGAAGGCACCTTTTCTGAAGACCTATATATATATATATATATATATATATATATATATAATATATATATATATATATATATATATATATATATATAATATATATATATATATATATATATTATATATATATATATATATATATATATCCCCAAAAGGTATCTAGTAAAGGTTCTCTGACTGGAGGATATTTCAATACATCAAGATCAAGACTAGAGATACAAAAGACTCGCTCTGAGCTTCGGGACCAAATTCGGAGCGCCGAAACAGAATTAAGAACGCTTCAAGATACACTTAAGAAAACTGAACAAGAGATTAACAAAATAGTGTCTGAAATGCAGAAAACTGAAATCAAGAATAGCAAAGCCAAGTAATATATATATATATATATATATATATATATATATATATATATATATATATATATATATATATATATATATATATATAATATATATATATATATATATATATATATATATATATATATATATATAATTTGTTTTGTTTGGGACAGGGTTGTTTAATGGTTAATTACCTATACTTTGTGATTGTGAATACTTATTTGCTTCCGTATTTATAGGAATCTGTTTGAGAAAGTGAAAACGGATATTCGTTCTAATGAAAGAAGAGTTAGGGAGTATTGAAAGGAATAAAGCCTTCAAAGGAAAGGTCCCTCTCGCAACTAAAGGCTAACTTAGAGGCGATGATGGCTACTAAGGAAGGACTCGAGTCAGAACTCCATCAGGATTTGATGGCTACTCTTAGTGTTCAGGTATGTTTAAATGAATGTCAAAATTGTCAAATTATTAATAAGTTTGTTAAATGCAAATTTTAAACATTTTATATTGTACATTGCCAATGTAGGATCAACATGAAGTAGACCAATTAAATGATGATATTCGTCGTCTTACACAAGAAAATAAAGAGGCCTTTACCAGAAGAATGAAACTGGAAGCTGACAAAAATAAGTTGGAGAATTTGCTTACTAATAATTTACACAGGAGGAAAGACGAACTTATGCAGGTTTGTTTTAATATGTATTTCAGAAATATTTATATTGATGTTTATAAAACTAATTAAAAATATCTCGGTAAGTTTTATTCAGAGAGATTTCTATTATTTTAGGCTTTACAAGAAATATCTGTAGAGGATAGGAAATTGCAATTAGAACATAGTCAAAGCGAAATATTGAGAGTGGAGAAGAGGCTGACAGAGATGTCAACTCAGTTTAAAGATGTTGACAAGAAATTATCCGAGTTTCAAAAGAAAGAAAAGGTATTAAAAAAAATTTTTATTTTTATTTTTAAAGATTTATTCTTTAATGACTCCTACAGACAATTTGTAGAAAGATTTTTCTAATTTTAATTTTATTGATATTTTTTAATATTAGGGTATTAAATCTGAATTGGAAAAGGCGAAAGGAAATGAAAAGGAAATTCTTGAACAAATGGAAGAAGATGCAAAAGACTTAGAAAAAATGGCATCTCGTCAAAATTTGTTGCACCAAAAAATAGAAGAATGTACAAAGAAAATTAGAGATCTTGGATCACTGCCATCTGAAGCCTTTGATAAATATCAGGTGAAAAATTAACTTTTGTTAATGAGTAAATATGTATTCATATATAGATATGAGAAAGCTTTCGGTTTAAAAGTTTTATTATTTTAGGTTCAAAAATAGTTTTTTAGGCAGACCATTTAAGAAATCTTTTATTGTTTATTTTGTGCAAAATTTCCTTACCTTTGGGTTTAATAAATATTTTTCCTTTACAGAACTTACCTACGAAACAACTATTTAAAAAGTTAGAAACTTCCAACACAGAACTTAAAAAGTATTCCCATGTAAATAAAAAAGCCTTGGATCAATTTATTTCATTTTCAGAACAGAAAGAGAAATTAGTTGCAAGGAAAGAAGAAATTGATAGAGGGTAAGACAGCCATTGTGTGTTAATTTGTTTTCCCTTCTGTTTTAAAGCTTTGTTTGTCAAGAGAATCTCTTGTGATATTTAACTACTCTTTATTGTAGTTATTTATAAATTAATAGCAAATTCTCATAATCTCTTTGCAGGCGAGAAAAAATTGAAGAATTAATGCAGGTGTTAGAGTATAGGAAATACGAAGCTATTCAATTTACTTTTAAGCAAGTGTCAAAGTATTTTAGTGAAGTTTTTAAGAAGCTGGTTCCCAACGGTCACGCTCAACTAGTTATGAAGGTGGATAGAGAAGAAACAGATGAAACTGACGATAAGGAGTCGACGACTGATAATTTCACTGGTGTGGGCATTAAAGTCTCTTTTACTGGCAGAAATGCGGAAATGAGAGAAATGAATCAATTATCGGGAGGCCAAAAGTCTCTCGTCGCTTTGGGACTTATTTTTGCTATACAGAAATGCGACCCTGCCCCATTCTACCTTTTTGACGAAATTGACCAAGCCCTTGACGCCCAACACAGAAAAGCCGTTGCGGACATGATCCATGAATTGAGTAAAGATGCTCAGTTTATCACGACAACATTCCGGCCAGAGCTGCTCGAACATGCAAATAAGTTTTATGGAGTAAAATTCAGAAACAAAGTCTCTCATGTTGAGTGTGTAACTCGCGAAGACGCTTACGACTTCGTGGAAGATGACACGACACACGGCTAGTTGTTATCCCTCCTTGTATCCCCTCCCTATTTTCTTTTTAATTTCCGAAGTAATTTTTTAGTTCAGAGGAAGATTTATTATTTTAAAATTTTATAAGAAATACATGTTATATATATATTTATTATATATGAATTGAATTTTTTTTTAAATAAAAAAAAGGGACCTGAAATCATATATAATTTGTACATAAATAGATTTATATTTTTTAATAAAATTCCTTATTAATATTTAGGCATTTTTATCCTCCCTATTTACTGTGGATAAGAAAAATATTTATTTTATATTTTTATTTCGACATACAAAAACAAAAAAAAGATTTCAAATCTCTGAAAATAAAAACAAAAATAACGAATTCTATTAGGGGAGAAAAAACGATCTTTCATAAATATTCAAAATAAAAAAAACACTTTTTTTCACTACTGTTTAATAAAAAGATCTTAAATTAAATCACAAAAAGCTTTAACAATAAAATTGTGCAACGACGTAGCTACAGAAGCAAAACTAATTTAAACTTCAGCCGACAATTGCACTAAATTAAGATTTTTGGCACAGGTACATGACTTGTAGAAATTACAATACAAAAATATTAATAAAAAGTTCTTTACAATTGTGACAATTGAGTATATCATACAAAATCTTATATACATTATCTTAAAAAGTGAGAACGTTTTAGGGAAAATTATTTTATATGAAATGTCTGATTAAAATCCATCATTTGCAAGATAAAAAGGATGCCAAAGTATGCGTGTGATAGAGAATGGCCCAAAATGTAACACGATATGGGGTGTTCCACGGTCAAGATTCTTTAAGAATTTTGAAGATGGCTAAAGCGAAGTGTACCGTGAGAATTGATAGAAGTTTCGGTATTCAGTTTTCGCTGCCGCAATCCTGAATGGTTACGTGATGTAAAACCTAGAGAAGTTAGCCCAAGGCATTTTTTCCCCCAGAATAAATACCTTTTGTAAATATTCAGATAGATTGTTTGCAAATTTTTTACGGATAATTATTTCACCATTTTTTGATCATTAATTTACTTTAAGCGGAACAAATTATTTTCAGTAATTCGGAATTTCACTAGTTGCAATGTTTTTAACCTTGGCTGCCGCCAGCCTTTTTAAAATCTTTGACTCACGTTGTTATATTCCTATATAAAAGGCCTTTATGACATTAATAATATTAAATAATTGATAAGTTAGAATTAAAACTACATTTACTTTTGTTTATATAGATCAGCTGACAATTGCTACAGCGAAGTGTCCAACGAAAATCAAGTTTGTGCTCGTCCCAACAGGCTAGACCATTGGTTTCATGGAACATCCCATAAACATTTAAATCACAACACCCTGTATACCTAAACTGGCTTGCAGAACATTTTTCTATAAACTTTTTTTCATATTTTATATATATATATATAATATATATATATATATATATATATATATATATATATATATATATATATATATATATATATATATATATATATATATATATATATATATATATATATATATATATATATATATATATATATATATATATATATATATATATATATATATATATATATATATATATATATATATATATATATATATATATATATATATATATATATATATATATATATATATTTTTTTTTTTTTTTTTTTTATTTTATATATATATATATATATATATATATATATATATATATATATATATATATATATATATATATATATATATATATATATATATATATATATATATATATATATATATATATATATAATATATATATATAATATATTGACTAGATACAATTATTTTTAAAAAAAATTGGAAAGGACGGGTAAAATCTCCCGCGAAGGTAGCCCCTCATTACAATTCCAAAATCGCTGGAAATGAAACATTAAATTTCGATAAACCCGAACAAACCCGTTTAAAAAATGGTATTTAAACGTCTTCTTTTGGTGTAACTTTCACAGCATTTGGAGAATAAACTGTCACACCTTTCTGTTCTTCTGGAGGCATGTCGTTCAGATTCGTTGTTTCATCATCTTTAGATGCTGTAAAAAGAAAATTATATATATATATATATATATATATATATATATATATATATATATATATATATATATATATATATATATATATATATATATATATATATATATATATATATATATATATATATATTATATATATATATATATATATGGAGGACGTAGCGCCGTCCAGAGTGATGAAAGTACCCTCCATTGGGCTTAACCGCGGGGTGATAGAGTGGGCTAGACCAGTCCGTTTCACTCCGTTGCCCTTTGGTTCGTTCCTTTTCTCGTTTCACCTTCTCAGAGGGTCTCTAGTGTACCCTCATCTCACATCGGAGTGTCTATGCTCCCACTTCTCCTTCCCGCGACTCCCTTCTCACATTCCCACAAATTTACAAGCGCTTACACGTACATTACCTTTAAAATAACAACTACAATGGCGAAACATAAAACTGCCTCGGAGATGCTTCGAGGGGAGGCATCCAAAGAATGCCACTCATCCACTCCTTCCCCCATCACCACTTGGGAGTTGGTGGCCTCCGGAGATGAGGTTGGTGC
>SEYY01000737.1:95000-97500 GCA_009176605.1 Armadillidium nasatum
AAGAGAGTAATGTGATCTTTCCAAGAAAGATCACGAGAAAAAGAAACACCAAGAATATTAAGAACAGATGAAGGTTTGAGTTGTGTGTTTTCGAAGAAGAATATCATAGTTGTGTGGAAGATTGTGTCGAGTAGAGAGATGGAGGAATTGAGTTTTTGAGGCATTGAAAACAACCATGTTTTCTCTGCCCCAATTTGAAATACGAGAAAGATCAGAGGTTAGTTGCTCCAAGGCTACCCTTCTTGAGTCTATCAACTGCTGTTGGGAGGGACGTTTTTCAAATTGGAAAGGAATAATGAAGGGTGGAGTCATCAGCATAGGAGTGTATAGGAGATGAAGTAATAGAGAGAAGGTCATTAATGAAAATTAGAAAAAGTGTTGGTGAAAGGACAGATCCTTGAGGAACACCACTATTAATAGATTTAATAGGAAGAACGGTGGCCGTCTACAACAGCTGCTATAGAACGACCAGAAAGGAAATTAGATAGAAGGTCACAGAGAGAAGGATAGATTCCGAAAGAGGGAAGTTTGGAAATCAAAGCTTTGTGCCAGACTCTATCGAAAGCTTTCGATATGTCCAGCGCCACAGCAAAAGATTCACCGAAATGCCGAAGAGCGGAGGACCAAGAGTCAGAAAGAAAGGAAAGAAGATCACCAGTAGAGCGTTCCTCTTACGAAAGCCATACTGGCGATCAGAGATAAGATTAGAAGAATTGAGATGTTTCCAAATCTTCCTGTTAAGGATAGATTCGAAAACTTTAGAGAGAACGGAGGTTAAAGAAATAGGACGGATAGTTGGAGGGTTGAGAGGGGTCCCCCTTCTTCGGCACAGGTTGAATGAGCGCACGTTTCCAGCAAGAAGGGAAGGTTGAAGTAGAAAGACAAAGACGAAATAGTTTACCAAGGCAGGGTGCAAGCTCGGAAGCACAAGTTTTGAGAACCACAGGAGGAATACCATCAGGACCGTACGCCTTCTTAGTGTTAAGCTCAGAGAGAGCAGAAATGACATCTTTAGAAGAAATTACTAATTTTAGGCATAAAATGAGTTGGAGGAGGTTGAAGGAGGAGGAATAGCTCCGGAATCGTCAAGGTTGAATTAGAGGCAAAAGTTTGAGCGAAGAGTTCAGCTTTAGAAGAAGGTAAAATGGCAGTTGTGCCGTCAGAAGATACTAGAGGAGGGAAAGAGGAAGAAGCAAAGTTAGAGTTGACATTTTTTTGCAAAATGCCAGAAAGGGCGAAGAAGAGGAACCAGAAAGATTATTGCATTTGCGGCGGAGAAAAGAGTTTTTGGTATCTCGAAGAATAGATTTTGCACGATTCCGGGATGAAATATAAGTAGCATGAGTTTCAGGAGTTTGAAGACGACGGTAATCTCTGAAGGCAGCATCCCTGCGGCGGATAGCGCGAGAACAAGCAGAGTTAAACCAAGGTTTGTTAGGTTTAGTAGAAGGGAAAGAATATGGAATGTACGCCTCCATGCCAGAGAGAATCACCTCGGTAATGCGCTCTGCACACTCCGAGGGACCCCTCCCACGGAAGCAATAATCATTCCACGGGAAATCAAGAGAAGTACAACCGCAAGTCCGACCAGCTTAGCGGCACCGAAGTGCCACAGACGTCTCCTCGCCGAAGGCGGGGGCCGTTCTTGCGGAAGACTTGAAGAGATAGAAGAAGATACGGAGATAAGAAGGTGATCGGATGAACCCAGAGGAGGAAAGAGTTTAACAGTATAAGGAGAAGGATTAGAAGTTAAGAAAAGATCAAGTATGTTGGGTTCATCACCAAGACGGTCAGGGATACGAGTAGGGAGTTGCACCAACTGCTCAAGGTTGTTTTGGATAGCGAAAAGTTGAAGGCGACGTTCACCAGCTGTATCATGAGAACTAGAAGAAAGCCATTGGCGGTGGTGAACATTGAAATCACCTAATATGATGATTTCAGAGAAAGGAGAAGAAGAGAGAATGTGCTCTATTTTGGAGTTTAAATAGTCGAAGAATTTTTTATAGTCAGTAGAATTAGGAGATAAATAGACAGAACAAATAAATTTAGTCGTAGAATTGCAAGAGAGCTTAAGCCATAAGGTAGAAAATTCATGAAGACTCCAAATTAGAGACACGAGAACAAACGACATCGTTGCGCACATATGCACAACAACCGCCTTTGGCTGAAAATTGAGGATAGAGACAGTAGGAGGTAACAGAATAGGGTTTGCTATCAGAACGCTCAAACATCTGAGTTTCGGTCAAGAAAAAGAGGTGAGGTCTAGAAGAAGAGAGATGATGTTCAACAAAGGGGAAATTAGAAAAAAGACCGCGAATGTTGCAGAAATTAATGAAAAAAGAAGACCGTGCATCGGGGCAAGCCGGACGCCGGGTCATGGCGGCACCATCCCCATCATCGGAGGCCGCCAACTCCCAAGTGATGATGGGGTGAGGGGTGGAGGTTGAGGGGCATTTTTTGGATGCCGCCCTATATATATATATATATATATATATATATA
>SEYY01000737.1:105000-107818 GCA_009176605.1 Armadillidium nasatum
ACCGAATTAAAAACCAAAAGATAATTATAACTTAAAAACAACTAAATTAAAAACCATCATAATAACTAGAGAACTACTAAATTTAGAGCCAAAGGAAAATAAGTAGAAAACAACCAAATTAAGAACAAAAGGATAATGATAACTAAAAAACAACCAAATTAAAAACCAAAAGAGAATTAATAAAAAAAAAACAACCAAATTAAGAACAAAAAGATAATGATAACTAAAAAAACAACCAAATTAAAAACCAAGAGAGAATTAATAAAAAAAACAACCAAATTAAAACAAAACAGACAATGATAACTAAAAAAAATAACTAAATTAAGAACCAAAAGGTAAATATAACATAGAAAACAACCAAAATAAGAACGAAGTGCAAAATGAAGTTAGAGTTGAAGTCAGGGAGTGCATATATATATATATATATATATATATATATATATATATATATATATATATATATATATATATATATATATATATATATTATATATATATATATAATATTAAACTCAATGCATCATTGAATTAATATATGCATAAACTTTCTCTACATAAATACTCATTTATTACTTTCAAATCATTTATTTTTGAAACGAACGAATAAACTAAATAAAATCTCAACGACTGAGACACGCGACACAAATCATAAATTAATCATTGATAAATGCATTCCATATGATTACTTTTAAACAATGATTATATGCTTTATGTTTACAAGCACAGTCGTTACTCGTAAGAGGTTTGCCTCAGGACTCGGGAGTTCGTATGATGAACTGAACAAACAAACTTGATAAAAGTGTTTCACTTCTACTTATATACTTTTAATATATATATATATAATATATTATTTATATATATTATATATATATATATTATATATATTATATATATATATATATATATATATATATATATATATATATATATATATATATATATATAATATATATATATATATATATATATATATATATATATATATATATATATATATATATATATATATATATATATATATATATATATATATATATATATATATATATATTATATATATATATATATATATATATATATATTTATATATATATTATATATATATATATATATATATATATATATATTATATTAATATATATAATATAATATATATATATATATATATATATATATATATATATATATATATATATATATATATATATATATATATATATATATATATATATATATATATATATAACACGGGCCCCGGCCCCGGCCCCGGCCCGGCCAACCCCGGCCATTTTTTACTGACCCCGGCCCCGGCTAAAATCAGGGAAACCGGGTTGCCGGCCAAAAAAAAAAAAAAAAAAAAATTTTTTTTTTTTTATTTTCAGCCGATTCTGCTGAACTTCAGTTATATAGATTTTTTACCGGTAAGAAAAGTCCATTTCTAGCGTTTTTTCCGAGTCTATTACGGTTAAAAAAAATTTTTTTGTGGAAATTTTACCCTTTTTCAATAGAATGGTGGTGCCAAACCACTTTTTATAATGAGCTGAAAGTTGGACTATTTATTCAAAATTATATGGGCTACAAAAGCCTCTAATAGACTTTTGTTTCCAGAGTTATAGAAAAAATGTTATAAGCCAAAAACTGACCAACTATAGAAAAAAAAATTTTTTGAACTAAAAAAATCCACCTTTTCAGACCAAAATCTTTTTTAAATACAACTAAACATTTCCTATTTTTGGTGTAGTATAGAGGGGTGGGGCTACAATTCCTCTATGTACTTTATTCGATAGATTCGTTGGTTTTCGAGATATAGCCTTCAAAAAGGTCCATTTTTGGCCAAATTTCAAAAATTCCCAAAGTTTGAGGCTATATCTCGCTTCAAACAAAGGGCATTTAAAAATGCACTAAATAAAAATTGTTGCCCTGTTCCTCTTCTAAACAATATTCACAAATAAAAAAAAAATAGTAGGTAGCATTTTTTTTTTAAATAATTTTTTCCTCCAAAAGGGTACGATTTTTGCAAAAAAATTTCTAGACGTGATAATAAAAATCTATTCCACCAATGCAAGAATTGGGGCAAGGTATTCAGTTAAATTTTCAGCTCATGTGGACCAGGGTTTGACCAGTTATTCTTTTTCAACTTTGGGTCCAAATAAGTTTCAAACCGTTATAGACTCAAAAAAATGCTCGAAATCAACTCAGAACTTCGTGAAAAAATTCACATATTTTGAAAATTTCAGCTCAATCATTCAAATAATAACAAAAAATTTCAAACAAATAAGAAAATTAAGTTTTTCTTTTCTGTTTGTTTTACCGCTCCTTTCTGCTAGTGAATGTTTCTTTTGTGTTTTGATTTTAGATACTCAAAAAGATTTGGTTATTTTTTTTACTTGTAGCACCCGGAGGTTCTCTTTAATTTTCTGACTGCAGATGTTACATTTAGCTATTTCGAGCCTATCCTGAAACATTGTAAAGTATTCAAATACTGCAGAAGCTATCTTTTAGCCATATGACTGAAAGTATAAACAAAATAATAATTTTTAATAATGCAGCTAAATGATACAAGTTTGATACATAGCAATAAAAAACAATGATATGTATAAATACAGGTTAAATTTATAATTTTATATCTTACATTTTTTCAAACTTTCCGACCTGGTAAACTGTTGAATCACTATTATAATTAGATAATTTTTTTTTAATTTTTGTACTTTTTTTAAACTTAACTATACAAAACTGTAATTTTCTGATTTTTTTTTATTAGAGAAAATGCATGTAATCATTAATTAAGTGAATGTTGGCTATTCCTTACAATTAAATA
>SEYY01000737.1:112918-130418 GCA_009176605.1 Armadillidium nasatum
TCAAAGGTACTAAAAAAACTGAAGTGCCGATCTATCATGTAAAATTGAAATCAATTTATATTTATATATATATATATATATTATATATATATATATATATAATATATATATATATATATATATATAATATATATATATATATATATATATATATATATATATATATATATATATATTATATATATTTTTTTTTTTTTTTTTTTTTTTTTTTTTTTTTTTTTTTTTTTTTTTTTTTTAATAAAAAGTTCACATCTCACGGGCATTGCCCTATTCGAGGAGAGGAACTTTTCTAGGTAGTATATACCTAGGATCCCGAAGTGGGATCGAACCGGCGCCCTCAAGCACGTGAGTCAATCACTTTACCGTTTGAGCCACGGTAATAAATTAATAGGTAAATGGCACAGATAAATGTGAGTATGGCTACACACGTTCAGGTATGCCTGCAGAAGCATACTTGCATAGGTATACCTGTACAGATATGCCTGCACGAGTATACCTGTTCAGGTATAGCGGAACGCAAGGAAGGCAAAACTTTCAAGTTTTCTTGGCCTGTACAGTAGGAGACCTGAGCAAAATGGTTGTTACACATGTATCGGTTTACTTGCACAGATATACAGGTACGTGTGTAGCTTTCTTAAAAGATGACTGTAATAAAAAATGTTATAACAATTGACCATCTTCCTTACCAAATGTAAATATTATAGTAATTGAATTTTATTTTCAACTCAGTGAACTCCATCTCCATCGGCTATTTCTTTGTTTGTTTCGTTAACAACAACAACTAAATCTTAGAAAGAGAATTAAAAACGTTTATGAAGCCTGTAATTCAAATTTAAAAACATTTCTACAATCATCTCAACAAGAAGCATTTCAATAATCGAGAAATACACAATACATATCAATGACAGAAAATATGCACATTTGAGCAAAGATTTCTAAGGATAATTATATAGTTTACCATAGTATCTTATATCATTTAAAGTTTCCTTAGAGATTATACTGCTTCAAGTCTTCAACTGATTAGCTTTATCTACAGGGATTCATAACAGAATGGTACTTATGCCGCAAAATTCCTAAGGACAAAAGTTGGTCATCGTACTTGACGTAAGAGTGTATATATATATATATATATATATATATATATATATATATATATATATATATATATAATATATATATATATATATATATATATATATATATATATATATATATATATATATATATATATATATATATTTAAGGAAAATTTATATTTATGTTGCAAAACATAACATTCAAAAATGTTGATGAAATAATGAATTGCATAAAGTAGATAACGTTAAAAATACACCAAAAATAAAAGAGATGTTCTTAATGTAGGATGTAGCTACAATAATTCTAATTGTAGGATGTAGTTACAATAATTCTAAATGTACGATGTAGCTACAATAATTCTATATGTAGGATGTAGCTACAATAATTTTAAATGTAGAATGTAGCTACAATAATTTTAACTGCAAGATGTAGCTACAATAATTCTAAAAGTAGAATGTAGCTACAATAATTCTAAATGTAGGATGTAGCTACAATAATACTAAATGTCGGATATAGCTACAATAGTTCTATATATAGGATGTAGTTACAATAATTCTAAATGTAGGATGTAGCTACAATTCTAAATGTAGGATGTAGTTACAATAATTCTAAATGTAGTACGTAGTTACAATAATTATTTTTTTTCCAAAGGAACCGATAATATATGTTACTAAAATAAATTTGAGCACTTTTTTTTTAAGGTATTCATTTGTATTATACAGATTCAAATAGAATCTTATCAATAGCAGTTGAAATTTGGCTTAAAATTAACAGACCTGTCAAACTTGAATTATAATCGTACAGTAAAAAAAAAAAATTAAAAAAAAAGTGATAATTTGAAACTACTTTTTTTTTTTAAAGAAAAAATTTAGGTTTTAATATTATGGATAATGGCACATATTCGTATACTATTTTTACTTTTATATTTTTAATTTATTTTTCTTTTATGTGAAAAAGAATTAGCAACAAAAATGTCGACAATGTTTAACAAACTATACTTTTTTTGTTTCACTCTTTGGATTCAAGACAACTGATGACGACATATTCTGCAAAAATGACGCTTGAAAAGCAAGTTAAAAAAAAGTTATAATTATGCCACACTCTTCAAAGTGGTGTAAAATGATAGCAACATTAGAAGAGACAAAACTGAAAATTTATCCGAAGTTTTTGTCAATTTTTTTTTGAAACCTTTTAAGTTGTCTTCCTATTTCAACTTCTACAACATTTCAACCAACATTTGATCAATACTCGGAAACAAATTCAAATTGAGATACTAAAAATTTTTAAACGTTAATATGAATTATTAAAAAAGAAATTAAGACCTATTTTAAAGCTTACCATGTTTTTTTTATTTGCATTTACTTTATTTTTATTTATTTCATTATAAATATTTATTATTATTATTATTATTATTATTATTATTATTATTATTATTATTATTATTATTATTATTATTATTAATTAAAGTATTTTGGTTGAGAATACACATAAAAATAAACAACATTAAATACTTTAACCATTTTAAATTTTTTTTTCATTTACTATATATATATATATATATATATATATATATATATATATATATATATATATATATATATATATATATATATATATATATATATATATATATTATATATATATATATATATTAATTAAAAAAAAAAAAAAATTAATTATATTAAATAATATATATATATATATATATATATATATATATATATATATATATATATATATATATATATATATATATATATATATATATATATATATATATATATATATATATATATATATATATATATATATATATATATATTATATATATATAATAATATAATAATAATAATAATTGAGGTCACTGATTACTTTAAGTAACATATGACAAACATTTAATCAATAAGAATGGCGGCAAAGATACTCAACAAAGTAAGTGTGTGTGTGTGATCTTATATATATATATATATATATATATATTATATATATATATATATATATATATATATATATATATATATATATATATATATATATATATATATATATATATATATATATATATATATATTATTAAGGGATGGAGGATACCAATATTTTTACCGATACCGATACCTAAAAATTTACCGTACCGATACCCGATACCGGAAATATATACCGATACTTTATCCATTCATATACCAAAATTTTTACCGAGACCTAAAAATTCACCGATACCCGATACCTAATAATATACCGACACTTACCGATACCGATACTTCACTCCATCCCTAATATATATATATATATATATATATATATATATATATATATATATATATATATATATATATATATATATATATATATATATATATATATATATATATATATATATATATATATATATATATCAAAAATCAAAATCTGCCCATAGGAACTGTTATTAACCCTGTCAATAGGTTGATTCGAGGATAAACGAAGGGTTTCACTGGCCGACGGCAAACATCCGCTGACTGGTCAGGTCTATCACGGATGCCGACTTTGATCCCACCTGCAGTAAGCATTTCGCAGATGTACTTATTAACCATAAGTGGGAGGGGCTAAGCGAAAGAGACTGGTCAAATTTCTCTATACCCCACCAGGCTTCGGACGTCCGACTGAGCTACGGAGCCGATATATATATATATATATATATATATATATATATATATATATATATATATATATATATATATATATATATATATATATATATATATCCCTCAATTACCCGGACCATAGAATAGTTGGGACAGTTAATAAATAATATATGAGCCATAATAATAAGTACCAATAAAACTTTAAGACACTAAAAAGCGTTTTCGATTTTGCCAATTAAATTAAAAATTAAATAAATATGTAAATAAATTAATAAATTAGAATATATATAAATAACAAATACAAATAAATAAATAAGTAAATAAAAATATGCCAATTAGCAGCAATAGTTCGCCAAAATTGTATTGGTTTTAAGCATAAATTAATTCCTGGTTCAATAGATACAATTTTAAATATAAAGAATGGAACTAAAAACATTTGTTTTCTTATACCATTCATTAATGAATAATTGAAAACTACAAACTATGTCCATAACATTTTAAAACGTTTTCTATTTCCTTGAAATTTTTCCGTATCTAAATTTGAAGTAGGTAGCAGTAACTACTTATTTAGCGCACTAAGATTCTGCCCCTGTTAAAATATAGAGTTTCGTTCGTTAAGTATTATTTAAAATTTAAAGTATATGATATATGCTCGTATTTATAGAAAGGTTTACCAGATATTCAAGTTTTTATGCTACTTTTTTATACATACGTAAAGTAAAAATAATAATAATAATAATGGTAGTAATAATAATAATAATAATAATAATAATAATAATAATAATAATAATAATAATAATAATAATAATAATAATAATAAAACTGGTTTTGTAGTTTCCTTTATTTTTAAAAAAAATTCTTTGCATGCGTTTGCGGTCTAATTGCAATTGGAATGTATCCATTACTGGATTTGGTATACCCAATTACTGGGACGAGCTCATATAATATATATATATATATATATATATATATAAATATATATATAATAATTTTATTTATATTATATATATATATATATATATATATATATATATATATATATATATATATATATATATATATATATATATATATATATATATATATATATATATATATATATATATATATATATATATATATATATATATATATATATATATATATATATATATATATATATATATATATATATATATATATATATATATATATATATATATATATATATATATATATATATATATATATATATATATATATATATATATATATATATATATATATATATATATATATATATATATTATATATATATATATATATATATATAATATATATATATATATATATATATATATATATATATATATATATATATATATATATATATATATATATATATATATATATATATATATATAAATATATATATATAATATATTATATATATATATATATATATATATATATATATATATATATATATATATATATATATATATATATATTATATATATATATATATATATATATATATATATATATATATATATATATATATATATATATTATAGTATAATATTATTTATTTATATATATATATATATAATATATATATTATATATATATATATATATATATATATATATATATATATATATATATATATATATATATATATATATATATTATGCTGCTTCGACTCGTATGAATATAGAGGTTTCTTAAGCAGGATTTCCGGCTTTGTTTCTTATTCCACATATGATACGTTTAAATAAGGACACGTTAAAAGGTTTGATATAATTCTTTTTTTTTTTTAATGAATACGTTCGCATCTCACGGGCGCTGCCCTATTATATACCTAGCATCCGCAAGTGAGATCGAACCAGAATCCTCAATAAAGGGGGTCAATTACTCTACCGTATTTGTACCATGTAACGGAAGACGGTAAAAGCACATATTATAATTGTTCCTTTATTAATCATTCTCTCTAATCTTTTATAAATATGAAAAATATCATTTTCATTTATCCAACAAATGATTTTTTTTCCAGAATCTCCCAACCAAATACGAGAAGGGTCCAGAAAGTAATCTTACTTAATTTTTATCGACAAAATGTAAATACTTTCCAATGAAAATGCAATATATTTCCCTCTGTGTTCAATGCATGTACGCCAGCGCTTAGCGAGAGATTTGATTTCGTGATATAAAATTCTTTCGGTTGACTACACAGCCACGAATCCGCGGCTGTTTTCACCTAGTCTTCGGTAGAAAAATTTCTTGCCACCCAGTCTCTCCTTTAGTGGTCCAACCAGATGATTATCACTCGGCACGAGCTAGGTCAGGTGAATAAGGGGGAGGTGGAATCCACTGAAAGTCGAGATCAGTAATCTTTGCAATCGTTGCGTGAGACGTGTGTGGCAGTGCATTGTCATGCTATAACAACACGCCAGGACTGAGTGAATTGCAAAGTTTGGCCGTTGTTGCGGGTTTCAAATGGTGTTCTGAAGTAGTTCACAATACAACTCACAGTTCATTACTGATCCTCTTGCTATATAATATTCCAATTTAAACCCAAATCATCTCTGAGACAACCCGATTCACTACATCCACAATGTCAGACGATGTAGCAGTTTAACGTCGACCAGAACGAGGAACATTAACTCACTAGCTACACAATATATATCTGTGTCATTCATTCACTCATAAACTTTTAATGATAAACAATTTTTCCCTTGGAGGGGAACCTTCAAGGTTGTTCCTTCCTGGAATCAGAATGAGGAATCGAACCATCGAGTTGTGTGTATGTAAATTGAAATAAAACAAAAACTCCGAAACCTTTAAAAATATTTTAATGTCAGAAATAAAAGAATCACCACCACTAAAGTACGAGATTATTTTTAACATCTAAGGTGAAAAAAAGTTCGAGGCTTGCGCAAAACCAAACAGACGAAAATAATATTAAAATTCTACTCATTCTCTTGTTAGAAGCCAAGTTATTTATTTTCCTTTACTGCAAATAAAAGTGTTAAGTTATAATGAGATTTAAAAGATCCGAAATTTGGTGATGGTGCAAATGAAAAAAAATAAAAGAGTGAATCACTACAGTAAAAAGAAGTTGAACAAAGGACATAATGGGTAGGAAGACAAACCTATTTATTAGCTATCCAAAAGTACTGTTTTCTACGTACCATAGAGAACAGAGAATTAAAAGTTATAATAAGGATATTATAGAAGTTATAAGGAAAAGTAATGCAATCCATTCAAGAGATATAGACTTGAAATATTTTGTCCAGTACCCTGATGAAACAAATTCCCTATTCAAACTCTATAAAGGAAGAAAAAAAAATCCCCTAAAAAGTTTAATCAACAGGGGTATCAAAAATGCAAGGACGAATGACGTCCCTATATAAAACAAACTAAATCTGAAATTGAAAGTAAAAAAAGTGTCTCAAAAACCCCTATCCACTCACTTCGAATCATAGCATACACAATGCGAATTTATAACCAAGATTCCAAGGAAAAAAGAAGTATCCTTAAGAATGTTGAGAAGAAAGGTGCTTAAATTTAATATCCTAAGATAATTTTGTGACGTAATTTATGTCTGGTAGAAGAAACCTTGAGGAACTATCTTATAATGTCACTATCAGTAGCCATGTTTTTGTTTCAAATACAATAATAATCAGGATCAGTTGCAGCATGACCGTCTTTATAACATAAGAAATATCCTGCTAATTTTTTTAAATTAATTGTGAATAAAGTAAAAGACTCCACTGTTGAACTGAAGAATAATGAGTATATATATATATATATATATATATATATATATATATATATATATATATATATATATATATATATATATATATATATATATATATATATATATATATATATATATATATATATATATATATATATATATATATATATATATGTGATATATATATATAATATCTGGATTCCAGTATTTTAAAGGTGAACCAATTGTAACGAGATGGTGAATGAATGACAAAGTAACCGCGCCCGAGTCTTTCTCCCTTTACGAAATTTCCCTCCCCCAATCTTTCCCTTTCATTGTGGGGAAGGACGCGAACAACCACTGGCTGGAACCGAATCCTAAATGCAAGATACAATGCTTTGGGAATTGAGAATTCCTTTTAACAGTACAAGCACGTTGCACACACACACTCGTACATACAATTGTAAAATTGAATTGGTTAGGGACGAAAAATAAGGTAACAAGGAAGAGGAAATAATTCTTTTTTTATATACTTGACTACTCTATCCATTTTCTATATAAAAAGGAGAATTACATTCTCTCATAAATGACATAAACAAATCCTCTATCCAACCTTGGTCCGTTCCTCACAAACAATAGTTCATAATGACTGTCTCAGTAGGGGTTCCTCTCCCCCCTCCCTCCCCTCAGAAGGGAAAGCAATCAAATCCCATGGAAAGTTTGTTTTCCAATGAATGGACGTTCCAGTCCTTTCCAAAATACAATTCGGTTAGTTTCACTCTTTTCTTCTTTTAATATATTCGCAACGTTGATGCGTCAGAAGAAAATCTTTGCCAAAATAACCAGTTTTCTTTCTTTCTTTTTTTCATTCTCTTTGCAGACTTATGTAAAGCTACTTTTCTTTTTTTTTTTTTTTTTTTTTTTTTTTTTTTTTTTTTTTATTTATTTATTTTTTTTTTTATCTTAAGGATTTTTTCAGTTTATTTTCTCTGCACAAATAAAAATTTTTTTCATATATATATATATATATATATATATATATATATATATATATATATATATATATATATATATATATATATATATATATATATATATATATATATATATATATATATATATATATATATATATATATATATATATATATATATATATATATATAATTGCTTAGCTGTTAAAAGCCCATAAAAATATATTTCTAATCATTTGAACAAATAACAATAAAGTGAAAATTGCTAAAGGAACAAATACAAAAAAAAAGGTCTCAATTTAAATTTAGACCGATTAAACACTGAGTGACATTGGAAACTACTTATTCTATGAATTTTAAAAATTTCAGCATTAAAAATAAAAATGTTGTCAATAATTTCAATCATATAAATTCAAGCCAATAAATTTTTCCAAACTTTGGTGAACAAAAGACGATGTGCAACAAAAGTTACAAATTCAGAGATTCCTCATACACACACACACATACACACACACAATATTAAAATAGGAAAAAATAGAAAAATAAATAATACAAATTATAACATTTGAAAAATTGCAATAATGACTATTTAACGAACTATTCAACTTTAACAAAAGGAAACCTTTCCAAATAAAAAGATTTTCCTCTCTCCCTCTCTCTCTCTCTCTCTCTCTCTCTCTCTCTCTATATATATATATATATATATATATATATATATATATATATATATATATATATATATATATATATATATATATATATATATATATATATATATATATATATATATATATATATATATATATATATATATATAGTGCCTGGATTCCAGCGCTTTAATTAAAGGTGAACCAATTGTAACGACCGATCCCAATAATTAATAAAGGAAAGGGAATTAATAATTCTGTAGGAGATAGCTCCTTCTTGACTGAAGTTTCTGGCACGTTTTTAAATTTTATTATTATTATTATTATTATTATTATTATTATTATTATTATTATTATTATCTTAAGCAGGAATAAAAGTGGCGTTTCCGTAAGATTGAGTGAGTATATATATATATATATATATATATATATATATATATATATATATATATATATATATATATATATATATATATATATATATATATATATATATATATATATATATATATATATATATATATATATATATATATATATCCTGGCGGACAAAAGTGAGAACTTTACAATTTCCATCAAAGTTGAGAAAATACCGGAAACTTGTTCAAGTTAGAGGCCGACATATCTCCATACAAGTTGCTTAAAAGTGTGCAAATGAAGAAAGTTGGAGAAACAGATAAAGGAAGCGTGTTCCAGATTTTACAATTTGAGTACAAGTAAAATTGAGAATAGCTGTTAAGTCTGGGGTCAGAGAGTAGGACAGAGATAGGATGCGACTGTGTAGAAAGGCTTATAGTTCGAGCCCTTCTCAGTGAGAGAGATATGCGACGAGAGAGTTCAGAAGAGAAGTGTCTGTTGTAATAGAGATAGTATCGGGAGAATGACACAACAATTCGAAAGGCAGAAAGAAACTGGAGAGAATTGGTAATTGCGGAGAAGTTGATAAGACCAAAATCACTAGACTCCATCTTTCAAGGAGAGGTGTAAGAGTGAACTATCTCAGATGTTTGAGGCATACCTTATACAGGGGCGAACACCATCCCTATAAAGATCAGGCAACTGGGGTGGGGTGAAAAAATTATGAAGGAGCCTCAATAAACACCCGATCTCTTGGAAGCTTGTTCAGAAAGAGAAGTAATGTAAAACTGAATTTTTGAGACATTGAAAACTACTTTATTTTCTCTGCCCCAGATTAAAATACGAGAAAGATTAGAGGTCAGATGCTCCAAGGCCACCTTTTTTGCGAAAATTAACTACTGTTGGGAGGAGCGAGGCGTCTTTGAAAGTGAAATGAGTAACGAAGGGAGGAGTCATCAGGATGGGAGTGGATAGGAGATGAACAGAGAGAAGGTCAGTAATGTAAAGCAAAAAAAGTGTTGGGGATAGGAGAGATCCTTGAGGAACACCACTATTAATAGATTTAAAGGATGAACAGTGGCCATCTACAACAGCTGCTATAGAACGACCGGAAAGAAATCAGAGAAACGGACAGAGAAAGAAGAATAAATTCCGAAAGAGGGAAGTTTAAAAATCAAAGATTTGTGCAATACTCTATCGAAGGATGTCAATGTGTCTAGCGTGACAGTAAACGATTTATTGAAAAGATAAAGAGCGAAGGACCAAGAGTTAGAGAGAAGAGAAAGAAGAACACCAGTAGATTTTTTTTTTACGAAAGCTATACTGGTGATCAGATATTAGAAGATTTGAAATCTTTCCAAATCTTAACAAGAACTTTAGAGAAGCGGAGGTCGAAAAAATGGGACGATAGTTAGATGGTTGAGATGGGTCCCCTTTTTAGACGCAGGGCTGAATGAGATCCCGTTTCTAGCAAGAAGGGAAGGTTGAAGTAGAAAGACAGAGAAGAAATATTTTTTCAAAGTGGGTGCCAGATAAAAATTTACAAGTTTTGAGAACAACAGGAGGGATACCATCAGGACCGTATGTCTTCTTAGTGTTAAATTCAGAAAGAGCAGTGTTTAGAAGAAATTACAAATTTTTGGCACAGAGAAGTTGAAGAGGTAGAAGGAGGGGGTTTTACTCTAAAATCAACATAAGCTGAATTAGTGGTAAAAGTTTGAGAGAAGAGTTCAGCTTTAGAAGAAGGTAAAACGGCATTTGTGCCGAAAGAAGATATTACAGGAGGAAAGAGGAAGAAGTAAAGTTTAAGTTGACATTTTATTGGAAAATACCAGAAAGAGCGTGTGACTGTGGAAGTCATTGCATTTTATACTGTGAAATGAGTATTTGGTGTTACAAAGAACAGATTTTGCACGATTCCGAAATAAAATATAAATTGTATGAGTTTCTGAAATTTGAAGACAACAGTAATTCCTGAAGGCAGTATCCTTTCGGCAAAAGACACGAAAACAAGCAGAGTTAAACCAAGGTTTGGAAGGTTTAGTAGAAGGGAAACATTATAGAATGTACGTTTCCATGGCACAGAGAATCACCTCGGTAAAGAGCTCTGCACACTCCGAGAGACCCCTCCAACGGAAGCGATAATCATCCCACGGGAAATTAAAGAAGAAAGACCGAAAGTCCGACCAGCTTGCGTACCGAAATGTAACAAAAGTTTCCTTGCAATGGGCAGGGGTATTTCTTGCAGAAGACTTAAAAAGATAGAAGAGAATACAGAGATAAGAGAGCGATCGGATGAACCCAGAGGAGGATAGATTTGGAGGAGAAGGATTAGAAATTTTAAAAAAGGTCAAGAATATTGGGTTCATCTCCAAGACGATCAGGGTGCTTCACCTACTGTTCAAGGTCGTTTTGGATGGAGATTTGGAAGGCATGTTCACCGGCTGTATCATGAAAGCTAGAAGAAAGTCATTGGCGGCAATGAACACTGAAATCGCCTAATATGATGATTTCTGAGAAAGGAGAAAATGAGAGAATGTGCACTATTTTGGTGCTTAGATAGTCAGTAGAATTAGGATATAAATACAAAGAACCAATGAATTTAGTTATAGAATGGCAAGAGAGGTTAAGCCACAAGGTCGAAACTTCATAAGGCTCCAAACTAGAGACACGAGAGTAAACAAAATAGTAGCGCACATATGCATAGTAATCTCCTTTGGTTGAAAATTGAGGATAGAGACAGTAAGATGAAGCAGAAAATGGTTTGCTATCAAGAATGCTGAAGCACCAGATTCTATGTCTTGAAAATGAAGTGAGGTCTAAAAAAAAAAAAAGAGAGGTGGTGTTCACCAAAGTGGAAATTGTATTGAAGACTGCGAATGTTGCAGAAATAAATGAAGAAAATAGACCAAGCACTAGGGCACGTAAAGTCTTGATGGCACCAAAGCTACATTATCTTTCAATTGTTTTATTTAGCAATGTGACTTCAAAATAACTAGCTGTTACGGATAGCAAAAAAACTAAATTTTATGATCATGAATATTTTGAATTATATTTCAACCTTAATGAGTTCAGTAAAAAAATTTGTATCGGTATCGGTAAACTCTATAGGTATTGTATCGGTACTCGGTATCGAGCGATTTAAAATTATTGGCATCGGTATTGGTTAAAATTTTGGTATTGCTCCACCCATATATATATATATATATATATATATATATATATATATATATATATATATATATATTATATATATATATATATATATATATATATATATATATATATATATATATATATATATATATATATATATATATATATTATTATATGTTGTGGTGTGTGTGTGTGTGTGTGTGTGTGTGTGTGATAATAAAAAATTATGAATAAATGAAAAAAAAATATATATATATTTCACAAATTTCCATTATTTTAATAAATTTAACAATTTTATAACAAGAAATAATTATCTTTTCTTTATTCTTTATTTAAATGTGTAAATACATTTAATTTTATAATGTAGTATAATAAATAGTATCTTCAGAATAAAATTTTAAAAAATTTTAATATGTGAGAACATGGAGAGAGATGCAAAATTCTTATATTTGAAATTTAGAGCTTTTAAATTGCGATGAAGACAATTTTTTTCTCCAGTTTCTTTTCGGCCCTCTGGGGTAATTCAATTTTGTTTTCAAGTGTATATTTGGCCCTTACTACTAAGTAGCCTTTCACTCTCAACAGAATAGGGTTCTCAATCTTTTTATACTATTGTAAGACATGCCCCCTTCACACGTCCATACTTACAATTTTATATATATAATATATATATATATATATATATATATATATATATATATATATATATATATATATATATATATATATATATATATATATATATATATATATATATATATATATATATATATATATATATATATATATATATACGTGATTTTAGGTACAGGATTAACTGTCCAACTTCATTGTTGTTTTATAATTATATTTTATCTTTACTGCACAAATTAATGAGAGGGATGGTACTGTTTGTTTTGAACAATTTCGTTAATATAAAGTGCTAATTGTAATAAATACACATCTCAAATCACTCTCTACATCAAGCCTTGCTCAATATTTTGATTTGATGTAAGCAGATGTAGAAACCACAGACACATAGAGCTACGTAGAGGAAAACTGCATTAACAGTCTCGCAACTTCCATAACAACTTGTGGTTATCTACGTGGATATAGGTCAACTAAAAGTCATCAATTAATCTGGAAATTTTGATCTTGCTTGGGAATCACATTTAAGCCAGATGGAAGACTCTTGAAAGGAATCTGGGAATATGTCCAACATCAATGTTGAATGGATCTCTTGCCAATTTTCCGAAGAAATACCTGCACAAATCCTTTCCTAATTCGTCCTTCAAAAATTGGTTGTTCTGTTATTGCTCTTCAATTCATTCGTAACAAATTTTTTTTTTTTTCATAATTTATCACGGTTCACCTGAAATTCTCTCACGCCTTCCTAGGAGGGCGAGCCCCCCAGACTGAGAACTCTTGCATTAGAAAAAGGTGTAGCAGAAATATTTATAAGCCAAAATATGTATATTTATTAATCGGTATAATAATAGTCAGAAAATTGACGATGACTGATAAAAAAATATGCTAATTTCGCCGATGAGGATGCCGATTAATCGTCCCATCACTAATATATATATATATATATATATATATATATATATATTATATATATATATATATATATATATATATATATATATATATATAATATATATATATATATATATATATTATATATATATATATTACTCTGATAAAAGTGTTAAGGAACTTTTAAAACGGATATAATTATTAGCTTCCTTTACGCTCTTAATTTTCTTTTCCCCAGAATCCTTTTTATTTCCTTATATATATATATATATATATTATATATATATATATATAATATATATATATATATATATATATATATATATATATATATATATATATATATATATATATATATATATCGTCCGACACACATCAACCTGACTATTCTCAGATGAGCACAAATACCGCTTAGTGTGATATTTTATTTACATATAAAAACAGTTGTAGGCAGAATTCCACAGTCCAGAAATGGCTGGAAATGGGGTACAATAATTATATCAATTCTGAGATTACCTTCTCCAAGTGTGAAAATGTGAACCCCTTTGTATTTCAAAGTCACTCTCACGGTAATAGAAAGAAATATATATATATATATATATATATATATATATATATATATATATATATATATATATATATATATATATATATATATATATATATATATATATATATATATATATATATATATATATATATATATATATATATATATATATATATATATATATATATATATATATATATATATATATATATATATATATATATATATATATATATATATATATATATATATATATATATATATATATATATATATATATATATATATATATATATATATATATATATATATATATATATATATATATATATATATATATATATATATATATATATATATATATATATATATATATATATATATATATATATATATATATATATATATATATATATATATAGTAGCACAAGAGCTATGTAAAATATAGTATAAAAACAATATTGCATTATAGGTTGGATGAGCCTTTTGTGAAGCCGAAGAAGCTCAGAGAAAATTTTACATCAAGAGAATGGATAACTTCCTGGAAGTCAATTTATCAACAATCGTTTGATGGTAGACTTCTTTTACAATAATTTATTAATGTTAAAATAAAGAATGTTCAATGTTCACATTATTTAAAAGGGGAAAACAACAGTCGAAAGAGAGCAAAAAAAAAAAAAAAAAAAAAAAATGAATACCATTGTTGAGAAGGAAATGTATATAATTAAGTACCCCGTATTTACAGACTTCAAGTTCATAATAAAGAGTACTTTGTATATATATATATATTATATATATAT
The DNA here is from genome assembly GCA_009176605.1 of Armadillidium nasatum. Taxonomy (NCBI): domain Eukaryota; kingdom Metazoa; phylum Arthropoda; class Malacostraca; order Isopoda; family Armadillidiidae; genus Armadillidium; species Armadillidium nasatum. The sequence continues at coordinate 128,342 of SEYY01000737.1, forward strand.
ATATATATATATATATATATATATATATATATATATATATATATATATATATATATATATATATATATATATATATATATATATATATATATATATATATATATATATATATATATATATATATATATATATATGCGCGCGTATATGTGAATGTATTAGGTGTGTGTATATGAGCGTGTATGTATATGTGTATTTGTATGTGCGTATCTTTTCACCGAAACTCGTTTAAGAGAAAGTTTTAACGCTAGACAAAAAACGTATTGACTGCCTTTCTTTCTATCCTTATGATGCAAAGAGCAAACACGGAGCGGAGCGTCCTCCGCAAACTGTAATCAATAAAATGTTTCCTTCCGTCATCCTCGATAGAGGCGGCGTAGCAGCAAGTCGTTACCAAGATGGCCGTACACAGATACTCGTTTTAACTCGAGTTAATTACAAGGAAATTGATTTTCCTTTTATAAATTTTTTTTTTTTTTTTACAAGTTTTCTTTGTATATAGTAATTGCTCTATTTATATTATAGTCTGCTTATTAATCCAATTACTACGTGCTAGATATACCTTCATAACATATATATATATATATATATATATATATATATATATATATAATATATATATATATATATATATATATATATATATATATATATTATATATATATATATATATATATATTATATATATATATATATATATATATATATATATATATATATTAATGTTATCTTGTTTCACTAATTGCAAACTTACTCGTCTTGAACGAAATTGCATTATAACCACTGATACGTTGTAGTTTTAAACAATGGATGGTTTCTACATTTAGGTTGTGTATAGTTAATTAAGCTTTTTAATAAAAAAAGTATATATATATATATATATATATATATATATATATATATATATATATATATATATATATATATATATATATATATATATATATATATATATAACTTGACTAAGCCAAATTGGTGGGTATATATGAATTTTTGATCAACAGATCAACCTATGACTAAGCCTAATGGCAGTTTTTTTGTAGTGGATGATGGTTCATTGAATGCTGCATGTGTAGTTGGGCTTGGTTTTGCTTTTATCTTTGCATGAATGAATTGATAACTAGGGAAGGGATAGACCTAGTCTTTTGTGCATGTACTAGTATTGTTATTGTTATTATTATTATTTGTTTGGACTGGGACAGTCTCGATAGGCCCTTGTGGCTTCTAACTGTCTCTATTTTCCTATGTATGTTCCTATGTTCCTATATATTTATTTTCAATGTTAATTTTAGCCTTTACTTGCAAGGAGTATCGACCCCAAATAATTTTGCGACCACTGAACTCTCAAATCACAAAAACACATCAAGTGATTATTATATATTTACCAACGTCACGAAAATATGTAAAGCAAATTTCACAAATTTTCTGTTAATAATAATAATAATAATAATAATAATAATAATAATAATAATAATAATAATAATAATAATAATAATAATAATAATAATAATAATAATAATGAAGACAGCATCATCAACCACATTAATATCATTATATTATTATAGTCTAAATAGCTGGTTGTAAAAGCTGTTTTACATAATTACAGTTTATCATAGGCAAACAATGCATTTTCATTATATATATATATATATATATATATATATATATATATATATATATATATATATATATATATATATATATATATATATATATATATATATATATATATATATATATATATATATATATATATATATATGGCCAGAGTGCACATTAGCGGCCATGCATATCTCAAAAACTACTAATCGTACATTAAAAAGAATTATATTTTTGAAATCCTGAGAATTTTTAGTAAGAAAAAGTGGAATAAAAAAAAACTTAGAACAATTTTAATATGTACGTAAGTTACAGTTCTTTATATATGAATATAGAATCGTACGTTTGACAGTAGGCTACTATAACACGGCAACGAATCCATCTATCAGTTATTTTTGTATCACACGGCCAACTTCGGTCGTTGGGTTATGATAAGTCTAACTAAGTTCTTTAGAAAACTAAATTGCAAAAAATAAGTTAA
>SEYY01000737.1:135418-140418 GCA_009176605.1 Armadillidium nasatum
CATTCTTCTTATTATTAGGTATGTATTTTGCCATTATTTTCATTTAATTACATTTAAATTTTACATTTCCTGGGGCTCAAAGGAATCCATCGTGTTTTGCCCTTTTTTTAGAAATGGGCGGATACCTTTGATATTTATATTTGCATTTAGGTTAAGTTATGTTAGGCTAGGTTAGGCTAATAGGACAGAACTACTTGTAGAATTATGTCTCTAAATATATCAGTCAATGAGTAAAGTTTCAGTGGTGTTTAAATGTTTTTGTAAAGAAAACTTGGGAAATTCTTTGTTTTTCTGAATACAATTTAGTGTTTTTATTTTTGTTTTCTAATCATTTAGTTTATTTTTTTATTTATTTATTTATTTATTTGTGTTGGCAATTTATAGTTTTCTTTGACATTCTTGTGATTTCCCACAATTTCTTAAGGTCACTAACTTTTTCAAAACACTTTACATCATCAGTGTTTATCCCCTTCTTTTATCATGTATTTAACACACGGCTCAGCATTAGTCTAACTTGGTGTTACATTTCAAAGTTACTTGTAACAAAAAAAAAAAATAAAAAATATTTTAACCATCGTTCGGGCTGGCTTCTTCCTCTCGAAATTTGTTGCACTTCAACTCATCTCCTTCTGTGCCTTTTTTAAAAGCAAATGATCATATAAAATTTATTAAAATTTTTTAAAATTAAATTTTTTTTTTTTTTTGTATTTCACAATCATTTTTGTAATTTGAATCAATATTTCCCAAAATATCAAATACAGAATTGCTTTGAGTTGTGTAAAATACTTTCATTGATGATATGTTAATTAAATTTTAATCATAAATGAAATGATGAAATATGAATTCCATATTTAATTTCTATTTGGTTGTGTAGTTATACAATATATAATTATGTCTGTTTTCATTGTGTTTTTTTATGATACATATCTAATGACTTAAAATTACACCGCCAGGACCAAATATATCTTGAGTTATGAATCTCATTAATTTTTTGAAACAGCCTTTCGTTTATAAGATTTCGGGGAGCATACTTGTTGCTAATACCCCAACTGAAATCTCTTTAGCTCTCTGTTTTCTTCAAATTAAACTCTGGAAGATTCCGGTAACCTTTCTTTCTCCTACTCCTTCTCCTCTAAGTTGTTCCTTGTCTTTAGCTATCATTAATTACATATGATAGGGTGTATGGACTACTAAAATCTATGAATGTTAGAAAGGATAGCATTACTCTCCGATTTTTGAGGAAGTGTGCTAACGTGCCGGTGTTATCCCTCTTTCAGGACCTTCTATGCTGCAATACCAAGTTTCTCTCAGTATTAGAAGCTCGCATATGCCCAACCTATTTTCAAGAGGGGTAGCCACTCTGATGCTTTCAATTATCGCGCTATAGCTCTCACTTGTATTCTATCTAAGATCTTTGAAATACTTCTCATCTCTTATTTCTTTTATTATCTGGAATCCTGGAATCTCGTCTTCTTTCCGATTATTAGTATGGTTTTCGGTGCTTGAGATCTACCAGCGATTTGCTTTTCTATCTTACAGATTTATGGCTTTCTGGAAGTAGAGAATACTGGGAGTCTTGTATATTGGCCATTCACATATCCAAGACATTTGACCGGATATGGAATACATCTCTGCTTTCCAAGTTCCCCTTCTTTGGGTTTTCTATCATCAGTTCATGTAAGGAGTATTGCTCCCATATTTGGAGGCGAGTGTTCAGGTTTTATCTCTCTTCTGGGACATGGTCGAGTCAAAGCCAAAAATGTCTGTAAACTGTTCCGAACTTTCCATTTCTTTTGACCCTTTATCTTTGCGATCTTATGATGATGCTTTGTCTCTTTTTTTTATATATATTACCGAGGCAAGTGCTCGATGGAACTGTCCACTATTATACCATCACCTTTCAGACGTCATCGTTACATGTTGAAATGTCCGCACATGAAATATATGTGGACACTGGCAACTCTAGGCTTCTTTCCAGCCACCTACATTCAGTGAAATCATAGTATACTATGTTGAAATTTTTCTTCCTCTCCTAAAGTTTCCTACCGATTTTAATCTTCCTCACTTTAAACCTTGCGTCTGTGAAATTTACTATAGGTGGATTTTGTATTTTTTTCACACCATTTCCTCGAATAGTGGAAGTTGTCAACACAGCATGAGCAGTGATATCAACTGTAAAATAAAATACTAAGACATAAAAAAAATTTGTCAATCAATTCATCATGATATATCTTTTGCAATTTTCAAGTTTTTTTTTTTTTTTTTTTTTTTTTTTTTTTTTTTTTTTTTTTTTTTTTACTTTGAAAATCGTGCAAAGTAACCAAAGAGGTGTGGTGGTTGGAGCGCACTAGGAATTAATATATATATAAAACAACTATAGACCATAAAAATTAGAAATTAAAATATAGTAAATTAAGGCAGTCACTTCTGTTTTAACGGCAATGCGCGAGCAACAACAGCGTCTTAAAAAATTTATGACATGAACACATGCACAAAAATATGTGCATTTGTTTTTCCGGAAAAAGTTTCATGATAGATCAAAGGGGGTGGGGGAGTAAAATTTATAGTTGACGTTCATCTAAAATTTGAAGTAATGAATATAGGGACATAAAAAATTAGAGACTTACATTAATATTTCAAATTGTATATTAACTCCTGTCTCAACCTGGCATCCCTCAGGACAGTTAATTGAAACTAAGAAAGAGATTTCTTAGACGGTTAAAAGAGGCAAAAAAAATTTTATTTAAAAAATTTTTTTTTTTTTTTTAATGTGTCTTTACATTATTATTACATTTCTGAATTAATTTCAAATAATATTTGAGTAGATAGTTTTTTATTATTATTAACTAATGATGCTGAAATATATAATTTATTTCAAAAAACACTAAAAAATAAATTAGAATACCATTACTAACTTTTTCTATAATATTTCATTTTCTTTGAATTTTAACATAAACTAAATTGTTAAAAAAAATTATATTAGTATTGAGAGTTTCAATGAAAGAAGATTTGCCAGGAAGTTTTAATTTGTTAGTTATCGTAAGTTTGTAATTTACCAAATCAATACCTCTCTCTCTCTCTCTCTCTCTCTCTCTCTCTCTCTCTCTCTCTCTCTCTCTCTCTCTCTCTCTCTCTCTCTCTCTCTCTCTCTCTCTCTCTCTCTCTCTCTCTCTCTCTCTCTCTCTCTCTCTCTCTCTCTCTCTCTCTCTCTCTCTCTGTAAAAACTTCTAAATTCAGAAAAAGAAATGAAAACCATGGGAAGAGGTTCATATGACTGGAGGGTAGATTCTTCATCTTCTGTTACACTTATTAGGTGGCATGATAATATAAATATTTCTATGTTCAATTCGTTTCTACCTTTGTAGAGAAATCACCAGGGAATGGAGTGCAGAGATCGTGCGCAAAAGTAAGTCAAGAATCGGAATAAATTGACACAGATCGTTGAAAAATATAATAAATTTGTGGGAGGAGTAAACTTAAATGACATGCTTCTTGCTTTTTATAGAATTAAACTGCGCAGTAATAAGTGGTATATGCCAATTTTCTACAATTTACTAAAACTTGCTGTGACAAATGTGTGGTTTTATATCGAAGAAAGTATGACCAACTGTTCCCTGGAGGTAAGAAGTTCATGAGCTTTCTCTATTTTCAAACTGAAATCGAATATGGGATTACAATTCCTGGAAAAATGCAACATTAGCTTGTAAGAGGGAGACCATCTTTATCTGTGGCTGAAAAAAATGCGGTCAAAAACATCAGCAACTATACCACTTCCATCAAAGGATGTACGATTAGACGGATTTGGTCATTTTGCAACATATGACAAGAAGCAGCATGTAGAAACTGCACTAAAGGACGTACCCACGTAATGTGCCTTAAATACCAAATATTTTTATGTTTGAATAAAAATAAGAACTGCTTCTGGTATTTCATACCAAAGAAAACTAAATTTTTTTTTTCTTTTAATTTTAAAAAATAAAATAAAAAAAAAAAAAAAAAATTTTAATTTATATATATATATAATATATATATATATATATATATATATATATATATATATATATATATATATATATATATATATATATATATATATATATATATATATATATATATATATATATTTAGGATAGAACGTTCTTTATCAAAGACATACTGGGGATCGGAGATAAGATTTGGAAAGCTGAAATGTTTCCAGATCTTCTAGTTAAGGAAAAATTCGAAATCATTAGAAAGAACGGAAATTGAAGAAATAGGGCTATAGTTAGAACACTGAGATTGGTTTCTCTTCTCAGGTACAGGCTGAAGAAAGGAATGTTGAAGGAAAAAGACAGGGAGAAAATAGTTTACCAAGGTAAGGTGCAAGCTCGAAAGCAAAAATTTTGAGAAGCACAGGAAGGATATCATCAGGACGATACCTCTTCTTAGCGTTAAGTTATAGAGAGAGAAAGGTGAGAGCAAAAATAACATATTTTGTATATATTTCAATTCTAGTCATAAATGAGTTGGAGGGGGTTGGAAGAGATAGAATTACTAAAGTGGAATTAGAAGCAAAAGTTTTAGCGAGGTATTCATTCAGCTTTGGCAGAAGACAAAACCGCAATTGAGCAGTCGGAAGATCCTAGTGTAGGGAAAGAGGAGGAATCAAAGTTAGAGTTGACAATTTTTAAAATATCGGAAAGTGTGTAAGTAAGAGGAACTATCATTTTCTATGGAGAAAAGGTTTCAAGTATTTCGGAGTATAAATTTTGCCCGATTTCTGGATGGATTAAATGTTGTATGACTTTCTGGAGTTTGATGACGATGGTAATTCTGAAGTTAAAATCCTTACGATAAATATCAAGAGAACTAGCAGAGTTAAATCAAGGTTTGTTAGGTTTAACCGAAGGGAAAGAAAATGGAATGTACGCACCTTTGCCAAAGAAAATCAGCTTAGTCAAACCCTCTGTCCACAACGAGAGATACCTCTCACGGAATGCAATAATCAGTTCACAAGAAGG
>SEYY01000737.1:145418-150418 GCA_009176605.1 Armadillidium nasatum
GTTGCACTTCTCATTACTCGAAAAATATTTTGATATTTCTGGAAAATTAGAAGTATTACACTGTAAAATGAAATTTGAATAAAATTAGATAATTAGATAATAATATTTATTTGTAAGAAACATGACTAAAACAGGACTATCTCCTGTTGACATAAAAATGTCGTATCGATCTAGCATCAAAAATCTGCAAAACATTTAAATCTTTGATGGTTGAAATTAATATTTGACAATCTTTATTGATGATAAAGTTGCTTTAAAAGGGCAAAATTAAAAGCTATTAAAAATTTCCAATAATTTCTATCCTTTTCTCAATCTCTTAGACTCTAATAATATATAATAATGAAAATGAAGAAAAATTCTGATACCAAAAGTTAGAATACATCGTTATAAATCCTGTTCAAGCAATTATTCTTAATAAAATCTGTGTCAAGCATTACAGTTATAAAAAAAATAATAATAAAATAGAAAGTTTACTTGATTTAGGGATGAAATTTATCTAAAATACAAAAATGTTCTAAATAAATTGTGATTATAATAATAATAATGATAATAATAATAAGAATAAAAATAATAATAATAATAATAATAATAATAATAATAATAATAATAATAATAATAATAATAAAATAATAATAATAATAATAATAATAATAATAATAATAATAATAATAATAATAATAATAATAATAATAATAAAAATAATAATAATAATAATAATAATAATAATAATATAATAATAATAATAATAATAATAATAATAATAATAATAATAATAATAATAATAATAAATAAAATATTATAAATTTATAATAATTATGATAAATGTAATAATAATAAATATAAAAATGAACGAGGGTCATTGAGGTCTTGAGGAGAAATTTTATACTGTTATTTTCAAATGAAAATAGCATCAATCAATTTTAAAGGAAAAAAAAAAATCCTAAATTCAATAAATAATAAGAAATATTGATAATTTTTGTCTTTAGAAATTCTTTTTTTTATGTTTATTATATGCTCCAGTGGTCACTCACGGTTGATACCCTAATTCAGGAGGAAAAATTAACTTCTTTCCTCTGCCCTTAAAATGCCTCGTTTATCAGCCTCTACCCTCTGCGAGTCCCCTAGAGAACGGGTCCCCTCCGACGCCGTTCCAGAAGTACAGAGGGCTTGATTAAACGGTCAGAATCGGGAAGAACTCTTTGCCAATGAGATAATATTAGAAGAATCAAAAATAAGCTTATATATAAAGCTCATTCTTGAAATTTGGAGGAGGCTCTATAGGATAAGCAACGAACAACATTGATTGTTCGAATCACCAAGGAAGATGATTCAAATCCTTGTATTATCGTACTTTTCAATGAGTGTATATATTTTTTTGTTTTTAAAGTGTGGTTAAAGTTCTGTGTTACCATAAAAACCACATAGCAAAATATAATGACGCAGGGCTATACAGAAAGCCTCCAACATATGCCAAATATTTCTGATTTTTATTTTCTTTCTTTCTTAAGCATCTTTGATAAACATTCACTATCCATCTTTTAAGAACATTAACAATGGTGTTCTTCTGTAACCAATATTTTTTTTCAATACCCAATCGTTTTTCAACTTGCACTTCGTTTCTTATTCACTGTTATGCCAATGACCCAAATTTACATTGATTGGATTTACTTGAGTTTAAAAGAAACATTTCAAGGAGCAAAAACTTGAGCTGATGTTGGAGGACGAAATTAAAGCAAATGATCTTTAATCTTTCTCCTAGTTTAATTAGAATAGAGAAATATATGGTTATTGTTTAAATTGCCTAAAGCTCAAGTCTTTCTTTTACATACCTAGCATATTTTTTCGTATACCAATAATATATTTTTGGAAAGTACATAATTCAAATTTCCTTAGTCCTTAATATTCGTGTTTTCTTTTTCTCTTGACATTCAGCGAAAGTAGGATCATATTACCCCTATCACAAAGCAATCTTTTAAAAGGATAAGTGATCGAAAAGGTGTTTTAAAGTGTTCTCACACTACCCCTAGTTACTTGCTCTGTATAACGAAATTCCCCACATATGTATGAATTAATTAATGTTGGGTTCGTTCCAAAATTCTCTGCTCTGATCACGGAGAGCTCTAAAAACCTTAGTTTCGCTTCCACCAAAGTACCAGAGAGGATGTCTTCGTAAATTTTGACTCCAGGTCTGCTGCATCTTGCTTCATCACTCATAATATTCTTTCCTTAATGCACGTTCATTTTTTATGTGCCATTTTCTTAGTTTTATGAGAATATTCAAATTTTAAAAGTTGCGACGAATGAAAATTAAAATTGCACTATCAAGTGTGATAAAAAGATATACAACACTGGTGTTCTTCACGAACGAAAAGTAGACAGCGCATATTGCTTCAGTTTTCATTTAGCTCTATACACAAATATGGAGAGTGATGGCAAACTTCGGTGGTCAGAACAAGATTGTAGAGAGTTAGTGAGAGTAGAAGAGTTGATGAGTTAAAAAAGCTTAGACTACACCCAAAGTGTAGGTATTTGTTGTAATTTAATAAAGACCTTAAATTTCCGAATTTCCAAAAATGTTTTAACGATGTTAGAAAGGGTAATTACAATAACTCCATTTTCAAGCACACCATAGAAACAGGACACAAAATCAACTGGAGTGATTCAAAAATGATATTTTCATCCTATAACAAGTTACTGAGAACTTATCGAATCTCTTTTCATAGCTACCACCATAAATTTCAACATTTCTAAAGGTTTTTTTTTCTCTACATAAAAACACAATAAACCTTTTAAAAAAAACCATTTAGAAGTCATTTCCATAATTTTTTATTAATGTTCTGAGCATCGTACAGTCACCTTTTATCAATCTACTTTTAAAGTATCATTTCAGTTCCGAAGAGGGTTTAAGGTTATTATTAACGTAAGCTGTTATCAAAAATTTAACATGCATAAGGTATTTGTTGTAATTTAATAGAGTGGTTCTTATAAACTTTATATATACTGAATATGAGCAAGTTAATATTACTTTTACTTTATTAATATTATATATATAATATATATATATATATATATATATATATATATATATATATATATATATATATATATATATATATATATAATATATATATATATATATATATATATATATATATATATATATATAATATATATATATATATATATATATATATATACATTATTTTCATTATTACTCAAGGTTCTCTTCTCTTCCTTCTCTTTTTTAATATATATTCTTAAATTTAATTCTTTTTATGTCGTCATATGCTCACTTCAATATAAAAAAATATACATAGAAAAAATTTAAAATTTTTTTAAAAATTCTATTTTTTCAAATAGAATATTTTTTTTTCAAGACTTTATTAAAGTCTTTAAGATCTATAGTAATGTATCCTTCTTACATAGACTGTGGTCATGCTCTTTATCAGGAAATATATTTTTTCCTTTTTCCACATTTTTAGGCCTATCTCAAGTTTCAATTTTTTTCACTTAAAAATAACCCATTATTATTTACAGCTATACAATAAAAGCATATCAGCAGTGGTATGGAGTCCCCCACCAGGAGGGGCACAGTTCCTCACAGCGGGTCTCCCTTATATCTTACGTATATTCATGTATATAATTCATAATGCGGCTCTATTCGGTTTAGGGTGAACTTTATATTTTTTTTTATTAAATTTTTTTTTTTTTTTTTTTTTTTTTTTTTATTTAATTTATTTATATTTTATATTATATATATATAATATATATATATATATATATATATATATATATATATATATATATATATATATATATATATATATATATATATATATATATATATATATATATATATATATATATATATATAATATATATAAATTAAAAAAAAAAAAAAAAAAAAAAAAAAAAAAAAAAAAAAAAAAAAAAAAAAAAGTTTTTTTTTTATTATATATATATATATATATATATATATATATATATATATATATATATATATATATATATATATATATATATATATATATATGTAAACAAAAGCTTTAAATAAGTCTACTAAATCGCTTACAGACTAATTTATATGTAGGTTTTTAATGTTTGCTATACGAGAAATCGAACCTGGTAAGACACAGCGTTATTACCTCTGTAACAAGACAGTACAAAGAAGAATTCACAGAGAGAAAGCTCATGAACAACTTGCCATCCAGACAAATTATACTATCGTGGTACAGAGGTAACACTATCTTATCAGCTTTAGGGTCAGGGATCGATTTCCCGTATTGCAGACTTTAAACACACACACACACACACACACACACACACATATATATATATATATATATATATATATATATATATATATATATATATATATATATATATATATATATATATATATATATATATATAAATACTCAATATATATCGAATAAGGTTGGAAAGACTGAGATTCTGAATGGAAGCCGAAGTTTGATAATCTTGCAACTGATTTTCACATCTCGGATAGTCTTGCATAGGAACAGTTTTCAATGAATGAATCAGAAAGTTCAACAAAAACAACAACAGCAGCTACAGGAAAAAATAACAACAGCAACAAAAACAACAACAGTAGCGGCAGGAAATATAACAACAGCAACAAAAATAAAACAACAGTAGCATTAACAACAACAACAACAACAACAACAACAACAATTAAATAAAAGTAGGAACAAGAATAATAATAAAATAAATACTACTACTACTACTACTAATAATAATAATAATAATAATAATAATAATAATAATAATAATAATAATAATAATAATAATAATAATAATAATAATAATAATAATAATAATAATAATAATAATGATAATAATAATAATCATGATAATAATAATAATAATTGTAACATTAATAATAAGAATAATGACCATTAATGGAATAGCATTTATTCTGTTTGGCATCCAATCTTGGAATTGGAGCATTACTGCTTGTAATGACAAAAAAAAAAACA
>SEYY01000737.1:167918-170418 GCA_009176605.1 Armadillidium nasatum
AAACTCAATTCCTCCATCTCTCTACTCGACACAATCTTCCACACAACTACGATATCTTCTTCGAAAACACACAACTCAAACCTTCATCTCTCCTTAATATTCTTGGTGTTTCCTTTTCTCGTGATCTTTCTTGGAAAGATCACATTACCTTCTCTTTCTAAACAAGCTTCTAAGAGGTTGGGTGTTCTGAGGCGCCTTCAGTATTTCTTCACACCACCCCAGTTGCTTGCTCTGTATAGGGGTGTTGTTCGCCCCTGTATGGAGTATGCTTCACACATCTGGGGTGGTTCCACACATACAGCTCTTCCTTGAAAAGGTGGAGTCTAGGGCTTTTCGTCTATCAACTCTTCCGCTTCTCACTAACTCTCTCAATCTCTTTCTGCCCGTCTAATTGTTGCGTCAATCTCTCTATACTATCTCTATTACTGCAATTTTGAACCCTCTCTCGTAGCATACCTGCTCCAACTGAGAAGGGCTCGTGCGACTCGTCTTTCTACACAGTCTCATCCTTTCTCTGTCCAACTCTCTGACCCCAGACTTAACCTCTATGCTCAATCTTACATTTACTCTACTGGTAAAGGCTCTGGCCTTTGCCCACCAGAGGAGAAATATAAAAAAAAAAAAAAAAAAAAAAATATATATATATATATATATATATATATATATATATATATATATATATATATATATATATATATATATATATATATATATATATATATATATATATATATATATATATATATATATATATATATATATATATATTCATTTGATTTTAGATCTTCATCCAAATTTTCGATCTTCATCAATTTTCGATCTTCATTTGATTTTCGATCTTCAATCTAATTTTCGATCTTTATTTGATTTTAGATCTTCATACAAGACCATAAACGTATCCCGTAGGGATACGCCATTGGTCTTATTATTATTATTATTTTTTATTATTATTATTATTATTATTATTATTATTATTATTATTATTATTATTATTATTATTATTTATTTAAAATTATTATTATTATTATTATTTATTTATTATTATTATTTAATATGGTCTTGTTATTATTAAATATATAAATTTAAAAAATTTAAAAAAAAAAAAATATAATATATATATATATATATAAATATATATATATATATATATATATATATATATATATATTATATATATACATTTGGTGAAGCAACTTAATATAGGTTTTATCAAAATTCTTATAAAAAACAAATGAACGAAAAAAGTGAACGGAATAATATTAATAATGATAATATAATAATAATAATAATAATAATAATAATAATAATAATAATAATAATAATAATAATAATAATAATAATAATAATTATAATATGATGATAATCGTTATAATGACATAATATGACTATTGTTGTTACTTCTAGTACTACTAGGTCCAATAATAATAATAATAATAATAAACAATGTTCTTAATAATGAAGGTAATAAAATTATTACTGCTTCTCCTATTACAACTACTACCATTAAAAATAATAATAATAATAATAATAATAATAATAATAATAATAATAATAATAATAATAATAATAATAATAATAATAATAATAATAATAAAAGGAATTTAATTTAAGAAATTATAATACATCAAAGTATTACAAAATTTAAATGCTGATATATTTAAGAACAAAATTTCAATATTGGACGAAGATTATTGAAATAATAATAATAATAATAATAATAATAATAATAATAATAATAATAATAATAATAATATTATGATTATATATTTTAGTTAAGTTGAAATTTTATTAATTTAGAGGGGGGAGGGAATTTAAAAATAAAAAAATTGAAAATTTCTGTTAAAATATATGTGAATTTTGACATTATTGAGTTTTATTTATAAGATCTATTATATCAGTGCCAAAATGTGTGTGTATGTGTGTGTTTTGTGTTTGTATTTGTGGTGTGTTTAAGTAGTTGAATGGTTGGTTTTGTTTAGGCGTGGATGTAAGCATAGCTTCTGCTTACTATTCATTTTGATAATGCCCGTCATTATTCAAATTTAGATATTGTTGAATACCACATGTGTTATTTCATATTTATTCCTGCTTTCAACTAAATCTTTCACTCTCACAAGCCATGGTTTGATAGCAGTATTAAGATAGTGTTTATCATGAACGAATGAGTTCTCATTCCTCTGTCTCTCTTGCTCACATTCTTACTAATTTGGGTTGAACTGGGAATTGTTGCAAGTATAATTCGTGAGACCCTTAAAATTTTAAACTAAATGAAAATGTTCTAACCTTCCTGACTGTCCAATAAATAGAAATTTTAGATCTTTATTAAAGTTATTAGAATATGTAAATCTGCCTTCCCTCCTCTGATTCAGGCTCACTAAGAAGCACATCCAATGGAAAAGACCCTTTTTTTATTTGGTGATTCCCGAAATCTTCCTCCAACTATTACTTCTCCATAGGGCGTCGTATGCTTTACTTTAATTTAGGTACAACCGTACCACCA
>SEYY01000738.1:10000-11945 GCA_009176605.1 Armadillidium nasatum
AAAGGAAGACCGTACTTTAGGGCAAACCGGCACCATGGTTCTGGCGGCACCATCTCTATCATTGGAGGCTGCCAATTCAAAAGTGATGATGGGGTGGAATGTGGATGAAGGGCATTGTTTGGATGCCGCCCCTCCAAGCATCCCCGAGGCAGTTTTTTGTTTCGCATTTAAAAAAAAAAGAAAGAAAAAAAAAAGGTAATGTACGAGTAAGCGCTTGTATATTTGTGGGAACACGTGAAGGGAGGAGGTGGGGAGGATAGTAGTGAGGTATATATATTATATATATATACTATATATATACTATATATATATATATATATAATATATAATATATATATATATATAATATTATATATATATATATATATATATATACATATATAAATTTTTCTAATTTCCTTTAAGAAATATAAAAAATAAAAGAGAAAAAAAAAAAAAAAAAAAAAAAAAAAAAAAAAAAAAAAAAAAAAAATATTTTTTTTAAATTAAAAAAAAAAATATACACCAATAAAATATTAAAAATTATTATTATTTTT
The DNA here is from genome assembly GCA_009176605.1 of Armadillidium nasatum. Classification (NCBI taxonomy): domain Eukaryota; kingdom Metazoa; phylum Arthropoda; class Malacostraca; order Isopoda; family Armadillidiidae; genus Armadillidium; species Armadillidium nasatum. The sequence continues at coordinate 10,537 of SEYY01000738.1, forward strand.
ATCTAAATAATTCCACTTAAATCATAAGTCCTTAATGAAGGGGATATGTTTTTAAGTTATCTAATTGATTAATTAAAGGCTTTTATAAAACTTTTTTTTTTTTTTTTTTTTTTTTTTTTTTTTTTTTTTTTTTTTTTTTTTTTTTTTTTGTTGTTCTTGTTGTTGTTGTTTTATTGTTTTTGTTTTTGCTGTTGTTGCTGTGTTATTGTTATTGTTGTATTTATAGATGTTATTGGTTTTGTTGTTATTGTTATTGTTGTTATTGTTCTATTGTGTTATTGTTGTTGGTATTTTTATATATGTTGTTGTTTTGTTGTGTTATTGCTATTGTTGTTTTGTTGTGTTATTGCTATTGTTGTTTTGGTCGATGTTGTTTTTGAAGTTGCTGTTTTGTTTTTATTGTTTTTGCTGTTGTTGTTTTGTTGTGTTCTTGTTATTGTTGTTTTTGTTATGCAGTTGTTGTTTTGCTGTGTTGTTTTTGTAGATGTTGTTGTTTTTGTTGCTGCTGTTCTTTTTTGTTGTTGCTGTTGTTGTTTTGTGTCACTGTAATTGTTGTTTTTGTAGATGTTGTTGTTATTGCTGAAATGTTGTTATTGTTACTGATGTTGTTGTTTTTAATGTTCTTGTTATTGTTGTTTTTGTTGATGTTTTTGGTACATTTGCTGTTGTTGTTGCTGCTTTGTTATTGTTATTGCTGTTGTATTTGATGATGTTTTTGTTGTTGTTGTTGTCGTTCTTATTATTGTTAATATTGATGATGTTGATATCGATGTTGATGTTGCTGATGATGTTGGTTTTGTTGTTATTTTCATTGAAGTTATCATCATTAATTTTAATTGTTGTCCTTTTTGCCATTGTTGTTTTTTAATTGTTGATGTTTTCAACGTTATTTTTTTTAAAAATTATTTTCATTGTTATTGTTTTGTTGTTATTTTCATTGTTGTTAATGTCATAGATGATGTTGTAAGTTTTTTTTATTGCTGATGTTACTTTTCATTTTCTTCTCCCGTTCGTTTTTTTTTTCCTATTTAAAACTTCTCCGTCTATTACATCATCATCGTCATCATCATCAACATCACCATCATCATCATCATCACCATCATCATCATCACCATCCTCATCATCATCAACATTGCCATTGTCATTATCATCATCAACTTCATAGTTATGATCATCATCATCTTTGTCATCATGATCATCACGATAAACATCAACATTTTTATCATCATCATCATCTTATTTTCATCTAAAAATAACTTTTTTTGAATTTCAAATAACTTGTATTAATATTTCTGAAAGTTTTTAATATTTAATAACTTAATTATTATTAATTATTATTTATTTTTTATTTAGTAACTTATTTTCATCTAAAAAATTACTTATTTTGAATTTCAAGTAACTTGTATTAA
>SEYY01000738.1:29545-32045 GCA_009176605.1 Armadillidium nasatum
TATATATATATATAATATATAATATATATATATATATATATATATATATATATAATATATATATATATATATATATATATATATATATATATATATATATATATATATATATATATATATTATATAATTTTTTTATTTTTTGTTTTTAATTATTATTATATTATTATTATTATTTATTATTATTATTATTATTATATATATATTATTATTATTATTATTATTATTATTTATTATTATTACTTCTTTAAATGTTTTTTCCTTATTTTTCTTCTTCTTCTTCTCTCTCTCCTCCTCTCTTCTCTCTCTCTCTTCTTTCTTTCTCTCTCTAATCTTCTTTTCTCCTTTCTCTCTCTTCGTCTCTCTCTTCTCTCTTTTTTTGAGACAATTTTCCGCGCCAAAAAAGTCGACATTTTCATCTTCAACATTTTTTGTGGAATTTGCTATTAAATTAGGGCAATTTTTTCGCTTTTTCTTCATTTCTTTATTATTATTATTATTATTATTATTATTATTATTATATTATTATTATTATTATTATTATTATTATTATTATTGGAGTCTCGTTTTTGGGGGTATGTTCTTCTACCTCCTTTGAAGTAGTTGAATTCCAAGGATCTTCTTGAACGTGTTTTAGGGTCTTTGAATCCTTTGCTCTTGATAGGCTCTTGAAAAGCTTCTCTCTTTAAACTTTTGCCTTTCTTTATTTCTGAGAAGTCTTGATCGATTGAAAGATCAAGTTTTTCAAGAACCGAATCGACCTTATATATAACGTGGGGTCTTGGACCGCCTTTCATTCTTTTATTTTTTTGTTCCTCAAATTTCAAGATTCTATCTTTTTGCTCTTGATATCTTGAATCGTTCTTGCCACTGTGGTAATTTTCCGTCGTGGTGCTCCGGTGCAACAGTTTGTGACGTAGTTCTTGGGTTAAAGGTTCGATAAAATAACTTTCGTTATTGGTTTGTATGTACCCTACAAGACCGTCGCAGTTGCTCACGGCGACCAGACTAGGACCTTTCGCTCTTACGTCTCTGCCAGAGTAAAAACAATTATCTTGCACCTTCTTCACAACCCTTCGACCATCTTTATAGACCCATTCCACCACTGTCATGGGAGTGGTTAATCGAGTGTTAGGGGTCAAATGAAGAAGGATTTCTTCACCGTCATCGTCGATCACTACGTAGATATCCTTAGATTCTTCATTCAACTCTAACTCATTTTTGACTGAATATCCTTTCTTTGAATGTCTTTTCCTTCTGGTATCCTCATTCATAGGATCTCTGAATTTGTAGTTAAGGTCATGGGAGATCACATGACCATTAGAGTTAGAAATGGCTGGTACAACAACACGAGAATTTCTTTCTTCATTATTGCTGAAAGTTTCGTTCAGGACAACAAACTGAAAAAAAACATTATATATATATATATATATATATATATATATATATATATAATATAATATATATATATATATATATATATAATATATAATATATATATATAATAATATTATATAATATAAATTGTTCAAAATTCTTTAAATTCTTAAAAGATGCTCAATGTCCTTTTTATCTGTATTTATGCGCCATCTGTCAGCAGAATATTTGCTCTCGTCAGATGTAAATAGATTTTGCACCCAGAAGGAAATGATGTCCCTCACATTGTAATTTTAAAATATATATATATATATATATATATATATATTTATATATATATATATATATATATTATATAATATATATATATATATATATATATAATATTCATAATTATATATAATATATAATTATGTGACATAAATAATAATATTACTAATATTATAATATATATAATATATATATAATATATATATATATTATATATAATATATATATATTATATATTTATAATATATATATATATATGCGTGTGTTATGTGGTTGTTGTGTGTTGTGTGTACCGTGTGTGGTAAAGTAAAAAGATCTAAATAAATGGGACAAATAAATGCTTTCTCTGTGCAGTTTAAACCAGCGATCCTCCCCACGAGAATCAAATCCACTGCCTCAACCGTTAAGACAAAAAATATATATTTTCATCCAAATGAAGATGCTTTTTTTTAAGTCCAAAAAAATAGCGTACAATTATATTTTAAGCGCATCTGCTCAAAATGATACTAAATTTCTTGAACATAAGAGATATTAATCCTGATGAAACAAAACTCTGAGTTTCATATCTCAAACATAAAAAATTTCTTTCCTGAAAGAATATCCAAGCAAAAGGCATCCAGGATTTTTTACATCCTCCTCCTAATCCTCCTCTCAGATGTCTCATTTGTCTACCTGTGATTACGAATGAAAAATTTGAGATCTAAGGCTGCCTGGAATTCTCTCTTGTTTAAGAGTATGCGTCTGAGACTGTCCGTTAACTCTACTCTATATGCAGCAATCTAATAATTTTTTCAATTTTGGAAGTACACATTTGTTGAGACGATCAATCTATCCTTCAACTATGTTTTGTATTCTG
>SEYY01000738.1:37045-42045 GCA_009176605.1 Armadillidium nasatum
AAACAAAACAGAAAATAAAAACTCAAAACAGGTTTTCTTTAATCTATTAAAGATCTAGAAAGTGTTTAAAACTACAATAGGAAAATTATATTTAGTGCTTTTGTAAAGAGAAGAAAATACACTAGGTGTAGAATTGACAGAAGAAAAAAAACATGCTTTTGTAAAGAGAAGAAAATACACTAGGTGTAGAATAGACAGAAGAAAAAAAAACATGCTTTTGCAAAGAGAAGCAAATACACTAGGTGTAGAATAGACAGATGAAAAACATGCTTTTGCTTTTACTTTTACAAATACACTAGGTGTAGAATAGACAGAAGAAATAAACAGGAAAATAAATTTAAAAATAATTATTTGGAAGAGGTCAGTAAATATGAAACCATTGAGGAAGATGTAAATAGAAAAAGTTATGAAAAATACCCAAAGAGAAGGTTTTGAAATCTGTGATAAAACCAGTTTTGGGAGAGGGGAGGTTCTTTAGGGTAATATATATATATATATATATATATATTATATATATATATATATATATATATATATATATATATATATATATATATATATATATATATATAATATAAATAAAATAATTTAAAAAAAAAAAAAAAAAATTATTATTATTATATATTATATTATTATATTATTATTATTATTATATTATATTATTATTATTATTATTTATTATTATTTTTTTTTTTTTTTTTATTTTTTTATTATTTATTTTTATTTTATTTTTATATTTATTTATTATTTTTTATTATTTTTTTTATATTATTATTATTATTATAATTAATTATTATCATTATTATAATTATTATTAAATCATTATTATTACTATTAGTAATAGTAGTATTCGTAGTATAAGTACTAGTAATAACTATTAGTAGTACTAATAGTATAGAAAAATTCTCATCTTAGTTTCATTGAGATTTTCTTTAGACGTAAATCAATAATTTTGAGTCTATTCAAAAAAATAAATAAATAAATAAATAAATAAATAAAAAAAGAAAAAAAAGAAAAAAAAATTTTGATAAAAAAATTTTTTTTTGAGAAATTTTTTTTTTTTTGAGAAAAAAACTATTTCTTTTTAACAAAGATTTTGGATGATTCTCTGTACTCGCCACCAATTCATGCAAGATCACAATCCGCGAACTCAAAATATTTATCAAGCATTTGTGTGTTTGTGCGTGTGTTCTTGTTCGTGTTCGTGTTCGTGTGTGTTTGTTTGTTTTGGATTGGGTGCATATAAAAGTTTTTATGCTAAGTGAATTTGCATAATAAAAATAAAAAATATAATGATAATAATATTTAACATCTTCAATATTTTTTTCTATAATTTAATTATTAATAAAAAAAAAAAAATAATAAATAATATTAATATAATAATAATATATAATAATAATATATAATATAATAATAATAATAATAATAATAATAATAATAATAATAAATAATAATAATAATAATAATAATATTAATTAATATATTATATAATAATATAAATAAATAATAATAATAATAATAATAATAATAATAATAATAATATAATATAAATAATAAATAATAAGTGATAATAATAATATAATATAATAATAATAATAACAATAATAACATAATATTAAAATAATATTTATACTAATAAAAATAATAATAAATTATAATAATAATAATAATAATAATAATAATATAATATAAATAATAATAATAATAATAATAATAATAATAATAATAATAATAATAATAATAATAAATAATAATAATAATAATATTGTTGCTTTAAATTATACTATTGATATAGTGAAAATAACTTCCAGAACCGGTTCGCACTCCATATTTGTTCAAAGCAGTTTCAAAATCTCTCTCTTCGATCAAATTGTCATTGTAATAGAGTTAGAATTACTTCATAATATATATATATATATATATATATATATATATATAATATATATATATATATATATATATATATATATATATATATAATATATATATATATATATATATATATATATATATATATATATATAGGCTAGAGGTAGTGTCTAGCGTAGTGTCTCTTTAATATTAGTTGTTCGAGAGAAAAAAGAAATTTATGTAGTTGGAGTTTTATTTTGAGGTAATTTGTTTTCTTCAGTTAATGCATGCGGAAATTGTGACCAGTTCCTGTTATATTCTGTTCATGTACTGTATGTTCACAGTTTATTTATGGGTATACTGAATACAGGGTTCCTTTTACAGGATAAAGGGTTCCTACTGCCGTTTACTTCTAAATACAGAATTCTTACTATTGTATACAGGGTTCCTACTAACAAATATAGGGTTTCGCCTACTGAATACAGCGTCCCTATTTCTGAATAGAGGGTTCCGTGTCCTAAAGATGAACTGACCAAAAAAAAATTGTGGATTGTTAAGCTGTTTTTCGAAGGAACCCTGCTACCATTTGCCAACTACTAGAATTTATGGTCATGAACTAACTACTTAGATGATCATCTAGATACATTATTAAGAAAATAATAGTCCAAATTACCAGAACATTTTACTGGTAAGTTGAGTTATAAAATCAATTAAATAGTCGTAGTAGTCAATTCTTGGGTTTCTGCTATAGAGCAGTTGCAAAGGTTGTTGTGAATGAAAAGGTTTGTATACTTAAAGATGAAGTGTAAAATATAAAAACAATCTCTTTAAGATTCGTCGTATATTAGTCACTTTTTATGTGAGAAACTCCGCCCATTTTTATTCGAATTATCAGAAAAGCCAAAATAAATGGATGTTTTTTTTTAAATTTGAGGGATAGCATACTTTTTCATCACCTTTATTTTATTTAATTTTAATTTTTTTGATTTTTATTTTTATTTATATAAATTCAAATATTTTAAAAAACAAAGCAAATTTTTTTTTATATTTCTGAAATTCCGAACGAGTTTCCTACAATAAAGGCTCCTGGTGTACGGCGAGTCATTGTCATTATAAAGTATTTATTGAATTTTCATTAATTTCCTTTGAATAGCCAACGCCAAACAGTCTGATTGATGTCATGAAGTAAGAATGATCAATAAATATCGATTATTGAAAAAATTGATAAGATATTTTTTTTAACGATTATAGGAATATCGATTTCTTTTTAAGCGATATTATCGGCAGACCGATAATATTTTCGAATATATATATATATATATATATATATATATATATATATATATATATATATATATATATATATATATATATATATATATATATATATATATATATATATATATATATATATATATATATATAGATGGAATACATATAAATGTCATGTATTAAGAATGTCTGGCAACCCTCCAAAATTTATTCAATAATAATAATAAAATAAACAAAAGTAAATAAATTAAATGAGATTTACAAATTAGAAAATTTATGTCCTAATTTTCCACACTCCTGCAGGATAATTTCTAGATATTTTTCTAGATATTTTTTTTAGAAATTTTTAAAGATATTTCTCTAGATATTTTCTAGATATTTTTCTAGATATTTTCTAGATATTTTTCTAGATATTTTTTTATATATTTTTTAGGGAAATTTTTTAAAGATATTTCTCTACATATTTTTCTAAATATTTCTAGATATTTTCGAGATGTATGTCTAGATATTTTCTAGTTATTTTTCTAAATATTTTTTGATATTTTATAAGATATATTTTCTAGATATTTCTCTTGATATTTTCTAAATATTTTTCTAGATATTTTCAAGATATATTTCTAGATATTTTCTAGTTATTTTTCTAGATATTTTTTTAGATATTTCATAAGATATTTTTCTAGATATTTTCTAGTCTAGAATTAGTCTATCAGTAATGATAAATGGTTATAAAGGTTTATCTCTTAACGGCAATGTTTAGTAATATTTTTTTCAATGGTTAGTGTATTAATATAAATGTTTGTCATATTAAAGTTGAAGTGAAAATATATTTGCAATTCCTAGGACAAAGAACCATAGTTTTAAAATAAAAGTTTGTCCCTTTTTAATTAAAGAGGAATAAAAATAAAGTTTGTCCTTTTTAGGATAAAGAACCAGCGTTAAAATAAAAGTTTGTCCTTTTTAAAGCAGAGTAAAATTAAAGTTTGTCCTTTTTAGGATAAAGAACCAGTATTAAAATAAAAGTTTGTTATTTAGAAGCAGAGTAAAAGTAAAATTTGTCCTTTTTAGGATAAAGAACCAGTGTTATAATAAAACTTTGTCCTTTTTACAGCTGAATAAAAGTAAAGTTTGTCCTTTTCAGGATAAAGAACCAGTGTTAAAATGAAATTTGTCCTTTTGCCTTTTAGGAGAAAGAACCATTTATTATTTAACACTAATGTGGATTTTAACCAAAATAAGAGTATGATTATTTTGACGATTCATTAATGCGATTTTAGCTTTAAAAATGTAGGTAGGAAATTTAAAGGTTTTTGTCAAGGTTGAGAAGTTGGAGTCGGGGTTGGAGTTGGAATTAGAGTCGGATTCGGAGCCGAAGTCGGAGTTGGAGCTGGAGTCGGAACCGGAGTTGAAGTGAGAGTTAGAGTTAGAGTTGGAGTTTATTATATATTATTATAATTATATTATATTATTATATATATATATATATATATATATATATATATATATATATATATATATATATATATATGCTCCGTAGCCCTGGTTTTTGTTGGAATTTTGAAGTACAGTAAATGACATTTAATAGTGTTTCTTTCTGACCATAAACTCCATTTCTAGTAACGCATTTGTGTCTGTATAAGAAATGAATACAGAACTGACCATTTACAAAGTCCAGAGAACTGGTTCAGTATATTCCTATTTGATGTCTTTATTTATTCCCATTTGATGCCTTTTTTAAATCACCTTTAACGAAATCATTATTCATATTTGATTTCATTGTAAATTACCTTTAACGGCATCATTATTCCCATTTGATGCCTTTTTTAAATCACCTTTAACGAAATCATTATTCATATTTGATTTCATTGTAAATTACCTTT
>SEYY01000738.1:47045-50039 GCA_009176605.1 Armadillidium nasatum
TTGTGACAACTGAAGTTACGGATAGTATCAGGATCGTACGCATTATTAGTTTTAAGCTCAGTGAGTAGAAAGAGCATCTTTAGAAGACATTACAATATTAGATATAAATGGGGAGGGTCAAATCTTTTTAATAAATTTTTTAATTTTTAACTTATTTTATGAAATTTGGAGGCCATATGCATTTCAACGCCCTGAACGCCCTGAAAAAATTTCTGTCGTTTTCTGTCGTTTTCCTGTATCTATAACGGTTTAAAACTTTCTGGAAAATTTACTCTTGAAAAGAGTGAATAACGGGGGAAAATTTTTGAAATTTTCCAAAATTTTCCAAAATTTGAGAGGCTATATTTCGAAAAGAACAAATGGCATTGAATGATGTATTGAGAGAAAGTTGTAGCTCTGCACCTCCTCTAAACAACTGTCAAAAATGAAAAAAAGGTTTAGTTGTACTTTTTTTTTATAATTTCTTTGTTCGGAAGGTTAAATTTTTTATAATTTTTTAAAAAGTTTTACAGATAGGGGTTTATAATTTTTTTTCCTAAAGCAGATATCAAAAAATCGTATCGTACAGTTTGTAGCTAATACATTTGTGAATATACAGTTCAATTTTCAGGTCATTTCGACCAGTCAGTGGTTTTTCCGCGCTATTCATTTTTTTTCAAGGGTAGATTTTCTAAAAACACTTATAAAAGTTATAGGTACAGAAAAGATACAGAAAACCGTCAAATACATATACCCTGCCAAATTTCATAAAAATCGGTCACGAATAGAATTTTTTTTTTTAATTAAAAAAAAAAAAAAAATTGGACCCTCCCCTTAAATAAACGAGTTATGGAGTTGTGTGAATAAAGATATAGTTCCGGAATTATCTAAAATAGAATCAGAGGCAAATTTGAACGAAAAATCAGTTGTTGCGCAATGGTAAAATAGCGGTTTGCCGTCGGGAAAAAACTAGGATAGGGAAAGAAGAAGAAGAAGAAGAAGAAGAAGAAGAAGAAGCAAAGTCAGAGTTGACATTTTCTGCAAAAAAAAACTACAAAGGAAATGAGAAAGACGAACGAGAATAAAAATCATTTTCTAAGAAGAAAAAAAAATGTTTTAATGGCTTAGAAAATATTTTTTTCTCAATTCCGAGATGCATTCTTTGAATTTGTAGCAGACATTACCTCTTACAGGTAGTGTTCTTGTTACTATTACCACCAAGTTTATCCAAGGATTAAGAGTTTTAGTTGAAAGGGAAAAAAAAGAATTTCGACTCCATGCTAGAGCGAATCTTCCCTGTTATGAGTCCTTCACACTCCAGCTGAAGCTGTAATCATTCCAAGGGAAATCAAATACATACCACCGCAAGTCCTATCAGTTTGTAGTACCAAAATGTCAAACACGTTTCCTTAATCTACATGGATGCCTTTCTTGCTGAAAGCTTGAAGATACAGAAAAGAATACAGAGATAAGAAGGTAAAGAATAAAGGTATATAAAGAGGAAACTTCAAAGTAGTAACAAGAGATAAAACGAGGAAGAGCCCAATAAGAAGGAACAGAGAGTTCCTTGTCTGGGCGTTCAAACACCTCTGTTTCCGTTATGAACAGGAGGTGAAAAATTATTTATGCAACAAACAAGAAATAAAGAAAGACCGTGTACTAGAAGAAGGTGACAATTCCTTGCAAGCACCAACCCCATCACTAAAAACAGCCAACTCCAAGGCAATGACAGGGAGACTGCATAAAATGACTCCAATTTTTAAAATTGACAAAAAGAAAGAGTGTGCCTGGTATATATGGGAAAATGAAGGAATACATCAGCCAACAGACACGTTTTAGCATCGTCGTAAGTACTCTGGATAAACTTCGTTGCAAAAAGATTATCAAAGGAACAAACCATTGGGCGTTAGAAGTGCAGATGAATATAGGGTGTTACTAAATATTTGATATCATTTATTATTATTACGTGATGATATGATATCAAATTTTTAGGGATACCCTGTATTTTAGCCAAATATAATGCACCATATACTATAGGATGGTGCCAAGGTCCTCTCCTATATATATATATATATATATATATATATATATATATATATATATATATATATTATATATATATATATATATATATATTATATATATATATATATATATATATATATATATATATATATATATATATATATATATATATATATATATATATATATAATATATATATATATATATAATATATTATATATATATATATATATATATATATATATATATATATATATATATATATATATATATATATATATATATATATATATATATATATATATATATATATATATATATATATATATATATATATATATTATATATATATATATATATATATATATATATATATATATATATATATATATATATTATATATATATATATATATATATCTATATAATATATATATATAGCTCTGATTTTATAATGAAATAAAAAATTAATCTAAAAAGTTTAATAACTCTTTTTTATTTAACTTTATTTATTTTATTTATTTTTTTTTTTTATTTATTTTTATTTTTTAAATCTCGTGTATTATTTTTTTCCTCTCTTAAAGAATCGATAGAGGAACCTTCGCAGTACGATCACATTCACTTTGACTACTCTGCAAAGAACAATACTTCTATTACTGCTACTACTACTACTAGTTTATAAATAATAATAATAATAATAATAATAATATAATAATAAATAATGAAAATTTTATTAACCATTACATGTAATATTTAGTTCCCGAAGTAAAATATCATTGTCAACTTTGGTGATATAACAAACATTAAATTTCATTTTCATTGGCTTCTGGAATAAACTAAAATGAAATTACTCTTGTAAGTCATAGTAGTAGTCGTAGTAGTAATAGTAGTAATAGTACTTTAATAGTATAACTAATTAAATAACCTATATATGTAACCAATATTTAAAGCCCGTTTAGGAGTGTTTCTTGTGCTTCTGTTATAAGACTTA
>SEYY01000739.1:12500-17500 GCA_009176605.1 Armadillidium nasatum
CTATCTAGTAAACCAAACATTTTCGGACACATGTGTACAACTTTAAAAGTCCCTAGTTTGGCCTTCCCTGCCCACCGTTAAATTCTGTACAACTGATTTTGCAACACCCTGTATATATATATATATATATATATATATATATATATATATATATATATATATATATATATATATATATATATATATATATATATATATATATATATATATATATAAACTTAAAATGGTGAAACGTAAGCCCGCCTTGGAGATGCTTAGATGTGCGGCATGCAAACAGCGCCCTCATTCATACCTCATTCTATTATAAACTGGGAATTATTGACCTCTGACGACTAGGTTGGTGCCACCAAGACTTCTCAGCCGGCTTGTCCTGGAGCACGGTTCCCTTTTACCGTTAATTTTTGAAGCATTTAAGTGCAAAAGCGTTTTGACAGCGAACTCTTCTCAATTTCCTCTTCTTAATTTTCAGACAAGTGCTACTATTGTTCATGTTTTTGTTCTCGTTTCTCTAATTTGGAGCATTTCGAAATTTATGACTAATATATATGACTAATATATCTTCCAAAATATGACTAATATTATCTGTTCTGTTAATTTATCTCCCAAGTCTACTGACTCCTAAATTCTTCGCCTTTCAAAGCCCAAAAATGAATAACATTCTCTCCTCTTCATCTTTCTCTGAAATCACGATTTTATGTTATTCCAATGTTCATAACCTCCAATGTCTTTCTTTTACGTTTTTGTGTGCATGCTATGATTGGTAATATGGGTTTGTATTTGTACAAAGTATTTGCTACTGTAATCTAACTTCATCAATGTTGATTTCTTTATTGCTTGAATAAGATACAACTGAGGTCACAAAAATATGAGGTATATTTCTGGTTAAAAATGTGGTATATTTCTGGTTAAAAAAAGTGGTATATTTCTGGTTACAATCAAGTGGATCGAGGGTCGGAACGAATCAGTCTTAGGGTTCAATTTAAAGAGTTGCTTATTTATTTTACTATGATAAAAATTATACTTTATTTGTTGCTGTTGCTCACATTCTTGCTTAAAGAATCCTTGACTAGAGAATTTACCCTTCTTTCATAAGCGCAAGTTAAGACAATATATATATATATATATATATATATATATATATATATATATATATATATATATATATATATATATATATATATATATTATATATATATATATATATATATATATATATATTATATATATATATATATATATATATATATATATATATATATATATATATATATATATATATATATATATATATATATATATATATATAATATATGCTAGTGTGCGTTTGTATGTGAGCGTGTGTGGCGTGAGTGTATGTGTGTGTGTTTAACCCAAGAGAGAAAAATAACCCATATCTTAAGCCCAAATTCAAACCCACACATACCCACAGAGACTTTACAAAAATTTATTCACCGAGGAATGAACACTACTACTATCACAAACATTTTTTAATTAAAATTCATGACTAAACAAAACGATTCTGATAACCAACTGATAACGATTTTGGCCACATGCAAAGTCGACTCAAAGAAATGAAAGAAACGAAGAATCATCTCCCTCGTGTGAATTTTGAGAGAAAGAATGAGAACTATTAGTAGGATTCGTTTCTCTATGATTTCTTTTCCATATAAGACGAGTATTTGGCTAAATGGTCGTACTCGGATATATATATATATATATATACTATATATATATATATATATTATATATATATATATATTATATATATATATATATATATATATATATATATATATATATATATATATATATATATATATATATATATATATATATATATATATATATATATATATATATATATATATATATATATATATATATATATATATATATATATATATATATATATTATGTGTGTATGTGTGTGTGTGTGTGTGTGTGCATATATATTTTTTGTTTCATGGCAAATTAAATGCTCAGTGATAATGGTCCTGTCGTTTACAGGTGTACATCTCTACACATATTTATCTAACAGCATATATATACGAATACATAAATATGTTTTTTACTTATACGAATAATAACAATTACTGTACTTAGTAAAAATATAATTAATAATACAATAATAAATAACAATTATTTCCAACGCATTCTCATTACAGATCAAGCAACGTAACGGAAGCTCATTAAAAAGATTTTAAAAAAAAAATAAAAAAATAAAAGAAAAAAAATTCTGCTTGAAAGGAAGAACTATTCGTTTTCTGTAATCGCAACACCTTATTCTACATCAGAACAAAATTTTCAAAGACTTTAAGCCGCGTTGTATGTGTGTGTGTGTGTGTGTGTGTGTGTGTGTTGTGTGTGAGAGAGAGAGAGAGAGAGAGAGAGAGAGAGAGAGAGAGAGAGAGAGAGAGAGAGAACGAAGCGAGTAATCCCGTTTAATAAAAGAGAGCCGTGTCCAGGAATGGGCATCAGATTCACACATACATTAACAATAAAAAGGTCAGCTGAAGCGGCAGCATCAGCAGGGGTAGAGAGGGACAAGAAGAAAAGCCTTTACTGTTGTTGTTGAATATTGCGTGGTAAGCACGTAGCCTTACCCTTAAAGATTTTAACCCCACCTGCCGACTCAACTTCGCACGAAAGGCCGATGATAAAGAACAACCTTTTAAAAAAGAAAGAAGCAAATAAAAATGGGATAAATCAAACCTGTCGGCCTGCAACCTGCTTCGAATACATTCCTACGTATACATAATGAAAAAGAAAAAAAATTTTAAAGAGAGGTAGAAGAGCAAATGTGACCAATAGCATGAGCCATTGATTCCAGAAGGTACATAAGGCCTATATAAATTCTTCATTCCTGGCGCAACAACAGAGAGCATTAGGAATGACAGTGAAAGGAAATACTCTCTGGGAATCGGGACACATTAATGTATTTTTAGAAGAAGACTTTCTTTGAATTTAAAACTTCTCGTTTTAGATCATGACATGAAAAGAAGATAAAAATGATGCTGACCTTTTCCATCCTTCCTTCTTCCTTCTTCCATTGACCAAGTAATTCAGTTGAAAATTCAGCCTAAACCCAGTTCTAAGCTTCATCTTTTAAGGACTCTATTACTAATGACATTTCCTTTTCTTGCATAGAATCTATGCCTACTCACACACACATACAATATATATATATATATATATATATATATATATATATATATTATATAATATATATATATATATATATATATATATATATATATATATATATATATATATATATATATATATATATTATATATATATATATATGGTGATCTTTCCCTTCTCTCTGACCTTTGGTCCTCCGCTCTTCGGCATTTCGTTGAATCTCCTGCTGTCGCGTTGCACATATCGAAAGCATTCGATAAACTCTGGCGCATAGATTTGATTTCTAAACTTCCATTTTTCGGAATCAATTCTTCACTCTGTAGTCTTCCCTATAATTTACTTTCCGGTCGTTCTATAGGTGCTGTAGTAGAAGGCCACTGTTCATCCTTAAAATCAATTAATAGTGGTATTCCTCAGGGTTCTATCCTATCCCAACAATTTTTCTACTTTTCATTAATGATCTTCTCTCTGTTACTTCATCTCCTATCTATTCCTATGCCGATGACTTCACCCTTCGTTACTCTTTTCAATTTGAAAGGCTTCCATCCCAACAGCAGTAAATAGACGCAAGGAGGGTAGTCTTGGAGCAACTAACCTCTGATGTACCTCGTACTAAGAAATGGGGCAGAGAAAACATGGTCG
Organism: Armadillidium nasatum; assembly: GCA_009176605.1. Taxonomy (NCBI): domain Eukaryota; kingdom Metazoa; phylum Arthropoda; class Malacostraca; order Isopoda; family Armadillidiidae; genus Armadillidium; species Armadillidium nasatum. The sequence goes on from SEYY01000739.1 coordinate 16,287, forward strand.
TTTTCAATGCCTCAAAAACTTAATTCCTCCACCTCTCTACTCGATACAATATTCCGTTCAACTATATATTTTTTGAAAACACTCAACTCAAACCTTCATCTCTCCTTAAAATTTTTGGTGTATTTTTCCCACGTGATCTTTCTTGGAAAGATCACATTACCTCTCTTTCTAAACAAGCTTCTAAGAGGTTGGGTGTTCTGAGGCGCCTTCAGTATTTCTTCACACCACCCCAATTGCTTGCTCTGTATAGGGGTGTTGTTCGCCCCTGTATGGAGTTTCCCTCACACATTTCTTGTGGTTCTACTCATACAGCTCTCCTTGAAAAGGTGGAGTCTACGACTTTTCGTCTTTTAATCTCTTTTGCTCTTGCTAACTCTCTTCAATCTCTTTCTGCCGTCGAACTGTCGTCTCTCTACAAACAAACAGTTTTTTCAGTGTCGCTATTACAACGGACACTGCTCTTTCGAATTCTCTCGTTGCATACCTCCCCCATTGAAAATGACTCGTGTAGCACGTTTTTCTACACAGTCTCATCCTTTCTCTGTCCAACTCTCTGACCCAGACTTAACTGCTATGCTCAACGTTACATGTAATCTACTGGTAAAGTTTGGAACACACTCCCTTCATCTATTTTCCCCAAACTTTCTATGACTTTCACACCTTCAAACGTCGAGTATCGGGACATGTCGGTTTTTAATTTGACCAGGTTTCCGATTTTCTCCCTAACTCTGGTAGGAACTTTAGTAGGCCATCTGGCCTTTGCCCACCAGAGGGTGATATATATATATATATATTATTATATATATATATATATATATATATATATATATATATATATATATATATATATATATATATATATATATATATATATATATATATATATATATATATATATATATATATATATATATATATATATATATATATATATATATATATATATATATATATATATATATATATATATATATATATATATATATATATATATATATATATATATATATATATATATATATATATATATATATATATATATATATATATATATATATATATATATATATATATATATATATATATATATATATATATATATATATATATATATATATATATATATATATATATATATATATATATATAATATATATATATATATATATATATATATATATATATATTATATATATATATATATATATATATAT
>SEYY01000739.1:22500-25000 GCA_009176605.1 Armadillidium nasatum
TATATATATATATATATATATATATATATATATATATATATATATATATATATATATATATATATATATATATATATATATATATATATATATATATATATATATATATATATATATATATATATATATATATATATATATATATATTTTTTTTTTTTCTTTTTTCTCTCTCTCTCTCTCTCTCTCTCTCTCTCTCTCTCTCTCTCTCTCTCTCTCTCTCTCTCTCTCTCTCTCTCTCTCTCTCTCTCTCTCTCTCTCTCTCTCTCTTCTCTCTCTTTCTCAATCTATATATATATATATATATATATATATATATATATATATATATATATATATATATATATATATATATATATATATATATATATATTATGTATGTGTGTGTGTGTGTGTGTGTGTGTGTGTGTGTGTGTAATTATTTTAAACAAAGGTTTCTACTTTCATTAATAACCCTATTTCATGAAAGCTTATAAAAAAAATAACAAGAAAAATGCAAAGTATTCCTCATAAACTTTAAATATCTCTGAAATTTCTTGAAAATTTTCAAGTAAAACTTCTTTTATCAAGAGCGACTTGAAAATAAAGCAAAAAAGATTTATAAAAAAAAAAAAAAAAAAAAAAATACGTAATATTTGCATTTAAAGAGATTGGATTATTAACATTTTTAACTATATAACTTACTAAATAATAATAATAATAATAATAATAATAATAATAATAATAATAATAATAATAATAATAATAAAATTGAACGTTTTATTCATTTTATATTAATCATTATGTTTTTATGGATATAGAAACAGTTTACACAAAAACAATGACGTACAAACACATGCGCGTGCACATTCATACACACACACACACACACATACACACATATATATATATATATATATATATATATATATATATATATATATATATATATATATATATATATATATATATATATATATATATATATATATATATATATATATAAGTCTATCACTACATTACCTATTTACATAAATACCAATGACTTCACCCTTGATTACTCTTTTAACTCTAGAAGGTATTGTTCCACACAGGTTAAGAGGGTGCCAGTGGAGAAATCGACATCTGATTCTTTTTCCAATTTCTAATTTACAAAAAAAAAAAAAAAAAAGATTTCGATAATTCAAAAACTCAATTTTTTCCCCTTATATTAGTTGCATTCTTAAATACCTTTCGCTTTCATTTTTCATTCTTTATACCATTAAAGAATGAGACGAATTTAAAAGAATGGTGTCCGAGCTCTTGGACTCTTTACTTGGCCAATAATCTCATTCTTTATTGTATTCATCTAGCAATAATTTTCCATCTTAATTTTCATATATATATATATATATATATATATATATATATATATATATATATATATAATATATATATATATATATATATATATATATATATATATATATATATATATATATATATATATATATATATATATCCTCTAAAATTTATTAATAACATAAGTGTTGTTTCCATCGATTCCCAGCAGGGTCTTCCACACCCTTCCAATTGCCTTTAAAATAAGTCATTGAAAGTCTCTCTCTCTCTCTCTCTCTCTCTCTCTCTCTCTCTCTCTCTCTCTCTCTCTCTCTCTCTCTCTCCAGCCCCTCATTTCCCGAGTTGATAACCAAAGCTTTCGGTAAAGAGAACTCTTCGGCGTACCTGCGTCAGTCTGTATTCCCACGTTCCTCAGACCCCTTCAATAGCAGTTTGGTAAAGAAATAATGGAACGGCCTTTGTACTCGATTCTTCATCGGAAATCTTTGAAACATTAATGTTTTATAGGTTCTATTTTTTGTTTGAGTGTCGGTAAAGGCTTTTTCAGTGTTCGACGTGATAGACGGATTACTCTCTCTTTTAATCATTTTAACAATTAACTAAGATTAGAACAAATGAATGATAAATAACAGGAATTTAAGGCTATACTCCTGTATATATATATATATATATATATATATATATATATATATATATATATATATATATATATATATATATATATATATATATATATATATATATATATATATATATATATATATATATATATATATATATATATAGAGAGAGAGAGAGAGAGAGAGAGAAACTTTCAAACTAATTATAAACTTTCTCCTCTCATTCTCTCCCCTCTCTCTCTTTATGTTTCTCTCTTAAACGCACACACATGAACATATACAAGAAGACCACATGCACAGTCAACACTTCCCTCTCTCTCACACACACACGTACAAGCATTCTTTTCCTAATGAATCAATTTTCTCAGTATCTCAACTGGAGGTTCTTCACCTAATGAAAAGAATTTCAATAACAGGCGGTTACGGATCTCTTTAATGTAATAAACTATGCAATAAATTTATGCCCTCGACAATATATCACCAAACTATAGTCCTTTTTAAAGTATTGTCTCTTTCCCCCAATTTTTATTTTACATTTTCTATTTTATTTCTTTTGATTTTAT
>SEYY01000739.1:50000-52500 GCA_009176605.1 Armadillidium nasatum
TTGGCGAATAAATTGATATATAATATATAATATATATATATATATATATATATATATATATATATATATATATATATATATATATATATATATATATATATATATATATATATATATATATATATATATATATATATATATATATATATATATATATATATATATATATATATATATATATATATATATATATATATATATATATATATATATATATATATATATATATATATATATATATATATATATATATATATATATATGCTTCATTCAAAACTCAACATGAAAATTGTATCAATATTTCCCCACAAAGTGCAGAAATCCATAGTCTTTATGCTGGGAAGCTTTGAAATTTTTAAATTCCAAATTTTGAATACTTCTAAAAAGATTTGAAACCCTACTTTCTTGTTCCACTACATGGTATTTTATTCTTCATCAGGAATTTACAGTTCTGTTAACATATAATGAATCGAAAATTAGCACCTCCGCCGATCCCCCTATAATTTATTTTTTTTCCTCACTACTACTCCAGGGCAGAGCCCTATTCAGCCCTACACAACTACTAGAAAAAAAGCTTTTTGTTTCGGCCGTGTAAAAAGTGATTTAACATTGCCAAAATAATATGTTTTCAGAAATGAAAACATCTTCGCACCTTCTTAAATTTTAGCTTTATCTAAAGGCATAACTTTCCTTAAATAACTGGCTTGAGTGTCATGTATTTTTGTAGATTATCAACCGTACTGTTAGGTGTGCTTTAAAGCATTAACCAATTCTGCCCAATTCTGCCGTAGAGCCTGATCACTGTACTGGTGGAATTTTAATCTAGAAGGCAGAAGTTGAAGATTATTTGAAAATAGGACAGAAAAACTCTTTTAAAGAACTTGAAGCCTGTTTGAAAATAGGACATAAAAACTCTTTTAAAGAACTTGAAGACTATTTGAAAATAGGACAGATAAATTCTTTTAAAGAACTTGAAGACAGTTTGAAAATAGGACAGATAAATTCTTTTAATATTAGACTAGTCTAAAGTGAATGGTTTTTGTAGATATTGGGAGAAGAAGCAAGATTATAATTTCTGTTAATTAATGTTAGTGTGCCGATGGCTATTGGTTTATATATATATCTATATATATATATATATATATATATATATATATATATATATATATATATATATATATATATATATATATATATATATATATATATATATATATATATTCTTTCCTTTAATTTCACTGTAGCTTCCCCGTGAGCACAAGTCTGAAAACAAAAGCCTCTCTCTCTCTCTCTCTCTCTCTCTCTCTCTCTCTCTCTCTCTCTCTCTTCTTTTTTTCTCTCTCTCTCTCTCTCTTCTCTCTCTCTCTCTCTCTCTCTCTCTCTCTCTCTCTCTCTCTCTCTCTTGTTAAAGGTTTAAAGGAAAAGAATACTTCAAGCACAAATATTTAGTTTCAAGAGGTGATACTCTTGAGACTTTATTGCATAATAAACAAAAGCTTCAGTAAATTTGTACATCTTATCAAAACACAAATCATCCTCTTTAACCCAGAACTTCCCAATTATGACGGGACTTGAGGCAAACTTTTTGCCACGTATTTTTTTAATTTTTTTATTTATTTATTTTTTTATTTTATATATTCCGTTATAGTAGTGAAGGTTTGAGATATTGAATCGGAACTAAACTTTATACTTTAATGCCTTTGCTCAAGAAACCTGGTTAAAAAAATATTGGGTGCTGCAATATAGTTCTGTTATTTTAGTGGATCATAATTACAAATTAAAAATAGAAAAAAAATTAAAAGGTTTTCGTGTTAGAAGGATTATTACTATCTGTTCTATGATTCTCTATCTATCTATATATCAGTATATCTATCTTCTGTCTTTCTGTATCTATATTTCTATCTATTTATCTGTCTTTTTATCTATCTATCTATCTATCTATCTATCTATCTATCTATCTATCTATCTATATATATATATATATATATATATATATATATATATATATATATATATATATATATATATATATATATATATATATATATATATATATATATATATATATATATATATATATATATATATATGAATTGGTATATGCGCACGAATTGGAACAAAATTTCCAAATTTCCTAGCGTTTATTTTTTCAAGATATTTTTCTATGGGTTAAAATAATAAAAGCCTCTCCACCTTATTTTCTTTATATATATATATATATATATATATATATATATATATATATATATATATATATATATATATATATATATATATATATATATATATATATATATATATATATATATATATATATATATATATATATATATACTCGTATATAGGCAGACATACGACAGTTTATGACTATATTAATGTGTGATGATAATATAATGCGTATAAAATGTATTTATATTATTCATAATAATAATTATCAAATATACGAACATTCAAGACGAAAATTAATGAATGTGTGCTTTGTGTGTAGGTGTGTGTGACT
>SEYY01000739.1:100000-112500 GCA_009176605.1 Armadillidium nasatum
GACAGCTGGTAAGTATTGATATCTCTATTCTTAATTTTGACTTCTTATTTTATTTCATTTTTTTTTCTTTTCTTTTTCTATTCTTTATTTCTTGTTCTTTACTTCTAATTTCTTATTGTATTTAGTTTTCTTTTTTCTTATTTGTTTCCTCTTTTATTATGTTGTAATATAAGATTCCTAATTTACGTTATTATGTCATATGTAGATGCTAGCCTATTAGCGTTTAGAGAGTGTTAATTAACAATGTAACTTATTATACTATAAAAAAATAAATTGATTCAATATTACGAGAAATATACATGGTATGCACGCATATCCGTGCATACTATGGATATTTTTCGGAACAAATGATTTATCTATATTTTTTTGGAATATGTGAATATTAATGATGTTAGATCGATCAGAATACTTATTATGTTTTGATAGGCGTAATCATGTATTATAGATATTTATATAAATATTTATTATTTATATATAATTTGATTATTATTTTATATTATTTTTTTATTATTATTAATTATCTGTTATTATAATTATTATATAACGTATATATATATTATATATCTATATATTATTATATACTATATACTATTATTTATCTCTGCTCAAAGAAAAAATAGAAATTAATATATGAGGAATGAAGATAAAGAAAAGAAGTAAAATTGTATATCAGGTTGTATCGTTGTATAGATATCAAGGAAGATAATGAAAGTAAAATAGGAAAAATGAATTAAATTAATGATCTAGTAGATATATATTTTTTATTAATATGATTATTACTATTTCTACTTTTGCCTAAGAATAGTATTTATTAGAGAAGATGTAGAGAAGGTAACAAGGATAGAGGACTGTGTAAATATATGAAGAATATTATGAAGGATAAAACGGATGAAGATAATAATACATTACTGAGGCTAAAAAGAAATACTATAAAGTAACGACATTTTGAAGTATGATGAATTTAATTAGAGTTTTGTCATTATATTATTTATTAAATTTATACTTTATTATTATTGCTATTTTTATAATTTTTAGTATTTTTATAGTTTAGGTGTAGTTTAGGGTTATTATTTGATAGTATATTTTATTTTATAAATATTATTATTTATTATTTTATCATTATTATTATTTTATATTATTATTAGTATATTATTTATTATTATTATTATTATTATATTATTATTATTATTATTATATTCATTTATTATCATCACTTCTTGTTCAGAAAAGAAGAAGGTGATTAGTAATGATAATGGTAATAATATAATAATAATAATAATATAGATGATAATAATAATATTAAGTCATTATTATATTAATGAGCAAATAGTATGTATAATGTATCTGTTGATTAACTATATTATTTAGGGGGCCGTTTTTATAATAGGACATATTATAGTCATATATTCGGTTTATTTATATTATGTTTGTATTATTACTAGTATATTTATTCTATTTGATTTCTACTTTATTTTTTGTCTTAAAGATTTGTTTATTTTAGTCTTATATAATGTTAATACACTTTATACAATTATATATTGGTTGTTAAAGATCATATTATTTTACTAATTTTATGTGATAAGGTTTCATATAAGATCTTAATATTAAAAATCGCTATATAATTAATTTACTTAACTAGATGTGGAATGCCTACTAAATCTTTAAAAAAAAATAATTATATATAATATATTTTCTGTTTGTAAATTAAGTTTTATGTCGGTATTTTTTATCTATTATTTGGTAGCTATATTGCTATTAATGGGACATATGGAGGTTTAATTTGCATACTATATTGGGAGCTAATTAATTTTTATATGCCTAACATTCTTATAGTTAAATAATAATAAATTATTATGAGATTAAAATTTAAATACATTTACTGGCATTTCTTTTATAAAAGGCTTCGCTTTAGAGGTCTCGTCCTCTGATGACTTTCGGCATTCGCTTCTTTTATATTATGTATTTATATTATTTATTTATAATTATTATTATTATTAATTTATTATATTATTTATTTATTATTATAATTTTATATATAGTTATTAATATTATTTATTATTATTATTATTTTATATGCTTTCTACTATATATATTTTTTAAATTTATTTTTCTATATTTCACTTTTTTATATTATTATTAATTTATATTATTATTATTTATATTATTTTATTATTATATATATTTATTTTATATATATTTTTTTAATATTTAATTTTATTATTTATTATTATTATTTTATATTTCATCTTTATTATTATTATGTTATTTTATATTTAATTTAATTTTATTATTATTTATTTTATTATTATTATTATTAATTTATGTATTATTAATTCATTTTATTTCATTATTTATCTCATTCAATAATTTCAAGTAGTAATTTCATTTGTAATATTTTGATAGATTATCTCTTGTCAATTTATTATTATTTTGAGTGTTTTATACTTATATTTATATTTATTAGATATTTTAATCGTATTTTATATTTCATATACTTATAATTATTATGTTTTGTTTTAGTTGGTGTGCGGGTACGGTATTTTTATATTATTATGCGGGCGGGGGTTAGGTTAGCGGTATTGTAAAATGATTATAGGTATTCGCTGCGTAGTAGGGGTACTTAGGTATATTTGCTATATAGTTAGGTGGAATATATTTAGGTAGTATAAATTTTAATGATATTATATATATATAATATATATTGTTGAGTAGTACGGTAGTTGGGTTAGTAGTTATTATGTATTATTAGAGTGGGGTTATGTTATAGGGGTATCAGGGTTTATTTATTGGTGAGAGATAGTTATATTATTAATGTTGAGTGGATATATTATACTTGATTATTATGTAGTACTAGGCGTGATTGGGCATATTAGTGATATATATTATTATATTATTTATATATGCATGTGTGTATGTCAGTGCAAGCGATTGTATATATTATCGAGAGGAAAAATATGTATTCTTGAATGTTTGTGTCATTATAATGAAAACACTTGCTTCTTTTCTATTTTCATAATCTTAAATAATAAAAAAAGATTAGACCCAAAATTAAAGATACTTTTCTATCTTCAAAACCGAAGCAAGTCTTACAAAGATTAATTACTCCCTAAAGCCACAGACTCAGATAGTCCCAGAAAAATAATAATAATAATAATAATAATAATAATAATAATAATAATAATAATAATAATAATAATAATAATAATAATAATAATAATAATAATAATAATAATAAATAATAATAATAATAATAATAATAATAAATAATAATAATAATAATAATAATAATAGTAATAATAATAATAATAATAACTGAAGGTAATAATAATAATAATAAAACACAGAAAGATATAAAAATTTAAAAAAAAACAAAAATTTCTAAATATATGACCTTTCCCTCATTAACGACTAAAACCCGCCATAAAAACCAATAAAAACCTAAAAAACAAAAAGCAATTAACGTTTTCTTTAGAAAACAAAGAACATATATAGGTACAGAAATTCTCTTTAAAAAGAAAACGAAAAAACCGACTATTATGTAATCTTATATACATAAATAAAAGAAAGAAAACATAAAGACTTCTTTATTTAACTAGAATTATTTACGTCAAAACAAGAAATTTTAAAGAAATTCTTAACATACAATTGGCATTTAAAACTTCAACAAATGTACACTTCAGCTTCAATATACAAACATGCATACAGACTCACACACACACTTTTATATATATATATATATATATATATATATATATATATATATATATATATATATATATATATATATATATATATATATTATATATATATATATATATATATATATATATGTAAAACCTCATTTTTTACCAGAGTTGAGGAAAAAAAACTATCTTACTCAAATTAATGTACCACAAACCTCGATACATGACGTTTGAAAGTGTGAAAGGAAATCTGAGACCAAAGGAAAGTGTTTCAGATTTTATTTGTTAATTGCTTGTAAGAATGGCCACAAAAGTTATGCCTGAAGTCAAAGAGTTAGCAGAGAACGGATGAAAGTGTGTGGAAATACGAGTTCCTCGATTTCTCCTCCATGAAAAAGATATACGACAGCACTTTCAACTGTAATAGCGATAGTATATGGAGAGTGGTGTAACAGTTCGACGGCCAGGAGGAGACTGGAGGGAGTTAGTAAGAGTTAAAGGGTAGAAAAACCTTGAAGTTCCCCTTATCAAAAAAAGAAGTTTGTTTGGAATCACTCCAGATATGAGATATATGCTCTATACAAGAATGAGTAGATCAAGATACTGTGGTGGAAAGAAATACTGAAAGTACCTTAGAATACCAGACCATTAAATTTTTGTCTCGTAAGAGGATCAAGAGACAAGGAAATACAAGAATTTTAACATCCGAAGATAGTTTGAGTTGTGCTTTTTTCGAAAATGTAGTTGTGAGGATGAAGCAAGTGGATTTTTGAGGCACTGATAGAAACTATATAGTTTAACTAGAGATACGAAAAAAGACGAGGTCAGCTGATCAAAACCCACCTTCCTTGATTAACAATCTGCTGTTGAATGGATTGTCTTTTACTTTGAAAGGAGTTAAAAAGGTTGGAATCATCGTCATAAGATTAGGAAATTACTAAATAAAAGTAGGAAAAAAAGTTTAAGATTGAACAAAATCTTTAGGATTACAACTATTCCTTGATTTAAAGAAAAAACAGGGATAGCGTATGACAACTGCAATGAAACTACCTGCAAGAAAGTAATAGAGAAGGTTATAGGAAAAAAGATATATGCCAAAAGAAGTAAGTTTAGAAATCGAACCTAATTTCCCATTCTGCCAGATATAAAGAAAATGAAAGAAAAACGTCTGAGATTCCATTCAAGCAAAAATAGTTTTTCCTTCAATAGCAATATTAATGTTTTCTTTGATAAGAGTATCATTAATTTTTCAGAAAAAAGGAAACACGTATAGATACATTATATCATTTCTGTTAAACAATTCTATCTTAAAACAAAGTAGAATCACATTTTATAATTATTATTATTATTATTATTATTATTATTATTATTATTATTATTATTATTATTATTATTATTATTATTATTATTATTATTATTATTATTATCATTATTATTATTATCATTACTAAAGTGAAGGATAAATTGTAAAGTTGTCGGCAAAGAAATTTTCTATTTAAAGAGATAAAAATGAGAATGTAATCTAATACACACGCGCGCGGACGCACGCACACACACACACACACACACACACACATATATATATATATATATATATATATTATATATATATATATATATATATATATATATATATATATATATATATATACAGAGAGTGAAGATCAAAATACATAAAAAGTGATAATAATTATACAGAAACATATTATACGAGTACACACAAGTAAATAAAAAATATTTAAATTCCTTTACAAGCACTTACGCACTCGAACGCAGTAACACACACACACACACACACACACACACATACATATATATATATATATATATATATATATATATATATATATTATATATATATATATATATATATATATATATATATATATATATATTATATATATATATATAATATATTATCTAGCCAATTTCAATAAAAACTGAATTATCCCTTGATCTCATTTTCTCAGATTTTTCTTTTGTGGATATCTGAAAGTTGCAGCATAAAAAAAACAATCCTCACACACTTGAAGACTTGAAAAAATAACTTTAAAATGGAGATTCTAAGCAATAAGTGAACATACACTACGAAAAGTGGTTATAAATTACAATGAAACGGGTAAGAGCCTGTATCCAGGTTGCAGGAAATCTCTAAAATATGTTGGAAACGTTCATATAGGCGTATATATTTTAGTAGTTATCTCTTATTACTTTCCCCTTCAACTACAAACAATATGCATAAGTAATATGGCCACAAAAACCGTGGAGTGAAATTTTACAACTTCAAGTCGGCTACTGGGGATTCGAACCCTGACCTCTAAGCTGGTAAGATACTGCATTACCTCTGTACCATGACAGTACAAAATTAAATCGCATTTAGAAAGCTTATATGAGCACCTGCCTTGAAGACTTATATCGGAGGGCTTCTTTGAGTTAGTCATCATGGCGGGTGTTCATAAACTTTCTCAGTGCAATTTTCTTTTGTACTGTCGTGGTACAGTTATATTATATATATATATATATATATATATATATATATATATATATATATATATATATATATATATATATATATATATATATATATATATATATATATATATATATATATATATATATATATATATATATATATATATATATATATATATATATATATATATACTATATATATTATATATATATATATATATATATATATATATATATATATATATATATATATATATATATATATATATACACACAGAGAGAGAGAATTTTAGATAGTAGATAGCTTTATAGATAGAAAGACATATAGATAATGTTAGGCAAACAAAGGAAAAAAAATGATAATATCAAATAGAAAAATAAGATTATAAAAAGAGAAGAGGAAGAAATTACAAGAAAAGTGAGGAAGCAAAACTAAAAGAAGGAGGCAAAAAGAGAAGAAGGGATTCAGACCGGAAGTTTTGAAAAGGAATGCCATCATTAAAGTAAACGTATATCGGCTGTTAGCAATTATCATTTTAACCGAAGCCTTTATAATTACTTTGAAGAAAGTTACTCTTTGGAGGCTATAATTATTATTCGGTCTTTTAATTCTATTTAGGGAGTCAATCAAAGATTGGTCGTAAATCGGCGATCCTTGACAAGCCCCTCCATTTATACGCCCAAAATTATGAGAAACATTTAGACTGCAAATCACTGTTCAAGGTATTTTGAGTTCTTTGTATATTCAGAATTCAGACAAATGTAATGTTTAAAATACACACACATACACACACACAAATATAATATATATATATATATATATATATATATATATATATATATATATATATATATATATAATATATATTATATATATATATATATATATATATATATATAAACCAAATTGCTGGGGGAAGACAAAGAAGACTTGCCATCTCAGGAGTCGAACCACTACATGTTGCGTCTGAGAAATAACGTACACGACGTTTTACCGTCTAGCTATCCTCAAAGAGATTTCATTAATGTTTTCACCCTGTCCTTACATCAATCTTCAGATTTTAAATCATTTTAAGATTGTATTTAACAGCAATTCATAAGTTAGCAAAAAATAGGTCAATTGAGGTTTATGCAAACTTTATATATATATATATATATATATATATATATATATATATATATATATATATATATATATATATATATATATATATATATATATATATATATATATATATATTATTATATCTATTCCGATGGAAGATAATATCATTCCATGGGAAATCAAAGAAGTACGAGTAAGTCCGCAAGTCTGACCAGCTTGCGGAAGAGTTAAAAAGAAAGAAGAGGAGACAGAGATAAGAAGGTGATTGGAGGAACCCAGAAGTGGATAGAGTTTTACAGTGTAAGGAGAAAGATTAGAAGTTAGGAAAAGGTTTAGAATGCTCCAGGATTCATCTCCAAGGATACTAGTACTCTTTAAGGTCATTTTCGATAGCAAAATGGAAGACATATTCACCAGCTGCATGAGAACTAAAAGGAAGCCTTTGCCGGTGGTGAACATTGAAATCAGAAAATATGATAATTTCAGAAAAAAGAGAAAAAAAGAGAATGTGCTCTATTTTATAGTTTAGACAGCGAAATAATTTAGGATAGTCAGTTGATTTAGGGGAAAAGAACAAATGAATTTAGTCATAGAATGGCAAGAGAGCTTAAACAAGAAGGTAGAAAATTCGAAAGACTCCAAATTAGAGACACAAGAACAAACATCATTGCGCATGTATGTACTGTACAACAGCCGTCTATGGCCAAAAAATTGGAGATAGAGACAGTATGAGGAAACAGAAAATGGATTGCTATAAGAATGCTCAAGCACCTAATTCGTCAAGAATAAGAGTTAAGGTCTAATATAGTGGAAATTGGATAAAAGACTGCGAATGTTGCAGAAATTAATGAAATAAAAATAGACCGTGCATCCGATCAAACCGACTGCAAAATCTTAGCTGCCCCAACACCATTACCGGATGACACTAGCTCCCAAATGATGGTTGGAGAAAGGGTAGATAAAGAACTATTTTTGGAAGCCATCCCTCTGGGTTTCTCTGTGGCTACTGTTAAGGATGCCATAAATATTTTTTATATTTTTTAGTTTATTTTTTTTTTTTATAAGGACATGTCTGTAATAGTGTTTATTGTGTGAAAAGAGACCTACTCTATGTAGAAGAAGAGTAGATGGGCGCTATATATATATATATATATATATATATATATATATATATATATATATATATATATATATATATATATATATATATATATATATATATATATATATATATATATATACCCCTAATTTGGCTACGAACTCGCTTGCCCTTCACAATTTTGTAAGTGAACTTTTAACGAGATTTTACGAAACATAATTTACTTATTATGAATGTAAAATGAAAATAAATCAGAGACGAAATATAATTATAAACGCGATTTTACAAGATATTTGATAAGTTTAGAGACGTTCTCTGATATAAGAGAATTCTTAATGTCATTTCTTTTTTGACTTTTACAAAAATAAACTGTGTTTAAAATTAAGTGTAGATAGGAATGAATGTATACATTCATGTATGTTAAATGTGGCATATATATATATTATTATATATATATATATATATATATATATATATATATATATATATATATATATATATTATATATATATATATATATATATATATATATATATATATATATATATATATATATATATATATATATATATATATATATATATATATATATATATATATATATATATATATATATATATATATATATATATATATATATATATATATATATATATATATATATATATATATATATATATATATATTATATATATATATATATATATATATATATATATATATATATATATATATATATATATATATATATATATATATATATATATATATATATATATATATATATATATATATATATATATATATATATATATATATATATATTATATATATATATATATATATATATATATATATATATATATATATATATATATATATATATATATATATATATATATATATATTAGCCGTCTACCGTGGCTCGAACGGTAGGGTGATTGACTCACGTGCTTGAGGGCGCCGGTTCGATCCCACTTCGGGATCCTAGGTATATACTACCTAGAAAAGTTCCTCTCCTCGAATAGGGCAATGCCGTGAGATGTGAACTTTAAAAAAAAAAAAAAAAAAAAAAAAAAAAAAAAATATGTTATATATATATATATATAATATATATATATATATATATATATATATATATATATATATATAAATTATTATATAATATATATATATATATATATATATATATATATATATATATATATATATATATATATATATATATATATATATATATATATATATATATATATATATATATATATATATATATATATATATATATATATATATATATATATATATTATATATATATATATATATATATATATATATATATATATAATGATAAAAAAAATTTAAAGTTACATTAATCGACATTCTTTTTTTAAAATATATATTTAATATAAATAATAAAGTAAGGTTTTCTAAAATCAAATGAATAAAAAAAAAGTTACAGAGTTAAATTGTATTAAAAATTTCAAAAATTTATTTTTTACTTCACGTGAAGGTATCAATTTCCACACAAAGAATAAAGATATCCTACTAAAATATATAAATATATATATATATATATATTTATATATATATATATATATATAATATATATATATATATATATATATATATATATATATATATATATATATATATATATATATATATATATATATATATATATATATATATATATATATATATATATATATATATATATATATATATATATATATATATATATATATATATATATATATATATATATATATATATATATATATATATATATATATATATATATATATATATATATATATATATATATATATATATATATATATATATATATATATATATATATATATATATATATATATATATATATATATATATATATAATAAAATAAAAGGTTAAAGGATAGGAGCAAAAGACCCAATTCTCCCTTGAGTGAAATCATCTTCTTGATCTTAATCAAAAGATAAGCTTTCTGTCTTTCATTCTTTTCAAGGAAATATTCTTTATTGCCTAACTTACTTAACTAACTTTTGTAATGTATATATATATATATATATATATATATATATATATATATATATATATATATATATATATATATATATATATATATATATATATATATATATATATATATATATATATATATATATAATATATATATATATATATATATATTTATAAACGTTTTATATTAGTTATAAATAATTTGTGTTAACTTGTAAAAAGTAATTTATAACTTTACATAAAAAAATGTTAATAAAAAATTAGTGAATATATATCAATAAATAAATAAATTAATAAATAAGTAATAAATAAAAAAAAAACAACTTAAGACGTTATAAATATTTATTATTAATCAATTACCAAATCTGTTTCTTTAATCTGTACTTTTTTATTATATATATATATATCATATATATATATATATATATATATATATATATATATATATATATATATATATATATATATATATATATATATATATATATATATATATATATATATATATATATATATATATATATATATATATATATATATATATATATATAATTTTATTACTTTTTAAAATGAAACACAATAAATTTTAAACGAACATTTTCCTATTTTAAAATTATCATAAGCCTAAATTGTTTAGATTATAAGATTCATTATAATGCTAATATCTAAGTCGTGAAAAAAAGTCTTATTGTGAAATCTTTGTCAAAACAAAAACGCTTCCCAACACAAGCAGATGCAATCGCCCTGAAGAAATATTTACACTATTTTTTAAAAGCTTTGTCACATTGTTTTCTAAGATGTTGTCGTTTCAATAATGGGGAATATATATATATATATATATATATATATATATATATATATATATATATATATATATATATATATATATATATATATATATATATATATATATATATATATATATATATATATATATATATATAATATATATATATATATATATATATATATATAGTGATGGATCGGATGTCATATTTTCCAATTGCGGATGCGGATGCGGATGCGGATTGAATTTTGGAGAAATGCGGATGCGGATGCGGATGTTGAATTTTCGAAAGATGCGGATGCGGATGCGGATGCGGATGTTGAATTTTCGAAAGTGCGGATGCGGATGCGGATGCGGATGTTGAATTTTGAAAAGATTGCGGATGCGGATATATTTTATTTATATATATATATATATATTAATTTATATGTTTTATTGATGCGGATGCGGATGCGGATTATATATATATTATATATATATATATATATATATATATATATATATATATATATATATATATATATATATATATATATATATAGTATATATATATATATATATATATATATATATATATATATATATATATATATATATATATATATATATATATATATAATATATTTTTTTTTTTTTTTTTTTTCACTATCACCTTTCCCACTTTCGTGAGGTGGTGCCCGCCACAATTCCCTTACAAACATAACTATTCTTACCTTTCAACGCTTTCACCACCTCCCTCCATCTCTGTCTCCACAAATCTTCTACCGTCGTCTAAACTCAAATTCCTTCCATCAAAATCACTTTTCACTCCATCCATCCATCTCCACTTCGGCCTTCCCCTCCCCCTACCCTTCCCCTATCTACATCGGATCTACGTACCTTGCCAACCATTCTGTTCTCTTTTATTCTTCACATATGTCCAAACCATTTTAGCACATCCTCCTCCTCTCTATCAATTACACCCTTCTTCCATTTACACATCTCCCTTATTCTTTCATTTCTAATCCTATCAATCCTTCTCAATTTATATATCGCTCTCAAATCTTTCATCTCAAAGACATTGAAACTTTTTCTCGACCGAGCACTTATCGTCTATGTTTCACACACATACAATACAGAAGGTGAACACATACATTCAAACATTCTTATCTTTATTTCTTTCGAAATTTTTCCTTTCTTCCATAACTTTTCTTAGGGCCCCCAATACTTTCATTCCTTCTACCACTCTGTTCTTTATTCCTTTTTCCGTCCCACCCTTACCTTCCACCCAACATTACTAGATATTTGAATTCATTCACCTCCTCAAGTTTCTATTCTCACACTTCTA
>SEYY01000739.1:137500-140000 GCA_009176605.1 Armadillidium nasatum
ATATAAATGTGTGTGTGTGTGTGTGATTATGTGTGTATGCGAGTGTGTGTGTTTTCATTTGTAAAAAGCATAAAAAACGATATATAAATATGAAAAAGGTGATAACTAAATAATTAAATAAAACAAAATTATATATTAAACATACAAATAAATAAATTAAATAAACAAATAAATTAAATAAATGAAAAAATAAATTAAAAAATAAATGAAGAAATAAAATATAAATTTATGGCTTTAATACAATTCCACCCTCACCATAACTGGTGAATAAGTTTTCATCAAATATCAACATATTGATTTTATAATTATATCATAAATATTTGATCCATTATTCATTCGCATATAAATGCACTCGACTTTATTCATCGAAAACTGTTTAAAAACCTGCAATGCGCGTTTGAAAACATGTTAAAAACTTGCATTGACATGTGAAAATGTTAAATAGATTCAATGAGTCAGAAAACATGTTAAAAACATGTGAAAATGTTAAATAGATTCAATGAGTTTCAGAAAATATGTTAAAAACATGTGAAAAAGTTAAATAGGTTCAATGAGTCTCAGAAAACATGTTAAGAACATGCAATGACATGTGAAAATGTTAAATAGATTCAATGAGTCAGAAAACATGTTAAAAACATGCGAAAATGTTATATAGGGTCAATGAGTCTCAGAAAACATGTTAAAGACATGCAATGACATGTTAAAAAGTTAAATAGATTTAATGAATTTCAGAAAACATGTTAAAAACATGCATTGACATGTGAAAGTGCTAAATAGATTCAATGAGTTTCAGAAAATATGTTAAAAACATGCATTGACATGTGAAAATGTTAAATAGATTCAATGAGTCATGAAAGCATGTTAAAAACATGTGAAAATGTTAAATAGATTGAATGAGTCTCAGAAAACATGATAAAAACACGCATTGACATGTGAAAATGTTAAATAGATCCATTGTTAAAAACATGCAGTGACGTGAAAATGTTAAATAGATTTATTGAATCTCAGAGAACATGCTAAAAACTTGCATTATGGTTTTGCAAACACGTTAAAAACATGCAGTGAAAAAATTTGGAAAGAATTTTTGGAAACATTATTAAAAACATGCATTAACATTTGCAAATGTTAAATAGATACATTGAGTCTCGGAGAACAAGTTAAAAACTTGCAATGAGGTTTAGAAAACATGTTAAAAACATGCACTAAAGGTCTAAAAACATGTTAATAGCTTGCTTTAAGTCTTTGAATACATGTTACATGTTAATACATCTTAATAACCTGCAGTAAACCTTTGAAAACACGTTAAAAAAACTAGAGTAAACATTTTAAAAAAACATTAAGACCCTAAAAATATGCACCGAGGATTATTATTTAAATGTTTGAATTAATAATGCTTGAACGAAATTAGAAATTATATTCCTTCTTTGAGCAATTAATACTTAATAAACTTTAGAATGTAATTGAAAAGCACAGCGGCTAATGATAGGTAGTCTATTAATAATATTTTATAAGAAAATCAAATAGGCGAAAGCGTAAGATTAGCGTGAATATTTTAAGCGTTCTAGGCGTTTAATCTCGAGGCGTGTATTCATTTCGGTTAAAACATAGTGCGTGAAATCACGAAATAAGATTTGTTGTACGAATATATATATATTCATTTCAGTTGGATAACAATGCTATATGTAAAGCATATATCAATCAATGTTACAGGGTTGAATTTATGCATTGGAAATATGCACGAAACTACACACACACACACACACACACAACAAAACATACATATATATACACACAAATATATATATATATATATATATATATATATATATATATATATATATATATATATATATATATATATATATATATATATATATATATATATATATATATATACAAGGTATTTAAGAATAAAGCAGACAATTTCTGTGCTGCCAACATCTTACGGCCAAAACAAACAATAATTTTGCCTCAACTTTCTTACCTACCTTTCGATACAATAACTTTAAAAATATAAAAAAAAATACAAAAAAGAGGAATCTCAATACAGAGAGAGAGAGAGAGAGAGAGAGAGAGAGAGAGAGAGAGAGAGAGAGAGAGAGAGAGAGAGAGAGAGAGAGAGAGAGAGAGAGAGAGAATCTAAGCATACAAATAAATGCATGTATAAATAAATATATTAATGTGCTATTATATGCAATTTTAATATTTAAATTACTCTCAATCATACACACGTATACTCTTAAATGCACGCACGCACATACAAACGCACGTATTTGGAGTTCAGCAATAAGGTGAAATCACGGTAAAATTCTTTTATTTTTGAGGTCTATACTTTGGGAAGGATAAAAATGATTGAGATTGTTATAGATATATCTTTTACGATAAATTGGATTCTTCAACATTGTGCTTGAAAGGATAACATGCAATAAACCTCTATGTAATTTTAAATGATATATATATATATATATATATATATATATATATATATATATATATATAT
>SEYY01000739.1:155000-157500 GCA_009176605.1 Armadillidium nasatum
TAATTACAGCTTGCGACATTATGTCACTGCAATTATGATAATTATTTTATTCTATATCGTATATATATATATATATATATATATATATATATATATATATATATATATATATATATATATATATATATATATATATATATATATATATATATATATATATATATTATATATATATATATATATAAAAAAAAAAAAAAAATAAAAATATAAATTATAATAATAATAATAATAATAATAATAATAATAATAATAATAATAATAATAATAATAATAATAATAATAATAATAATAATAATAATAATAATAATAATAATAATAATAATAATAATAATAATAATAATAATAATAATAATAATAATAATAATAATAATAGCACAAGTAATAATATAATAACAATAATGATACTAATAACAATACAAATAATAATAATAATTGTAATAATAATAATAATAATAATAATAATAATAAATAATAATAATAATAATAATAATAATAATAATAATAATATATAATAATAATAATAATAATAATAATAATAATAATAAATTTCTTTTGAATTGTTGTGCATACAAGATTAATTAGAAAGGAGGAACGCATCATGATGTATGGACTGCCGTAAAAATCTCAAAGATTACATAGTTTATTTATGGTTGCTGAAAGTTGTCTTGCAAATGTATGTGACACCGACATTAAAATGCAGATTTGTTTTTGTGATTCATTATGTTGTATTATGTTGGCGCGTTATGTTGTATGTTGTATTACATATGTGCGAGTAGCGCATGCGAAATTATTCACGTGTGAGTTGTGTATTCGAAATTATTCATGTGCACGTTATGTTGTATGTTGTATTTTTAATGTCTGCTTTATGTTGCATGCTGTATTTGGCTTTTACTCATGTGGAAGTAGCGTTTTCAGAAATATTCACGTTCGCGTTATGTTGTATTTTTCAAATGCGCTTTATGTTGTAGGTTTTATTTTTCGTGTAGTGGGTCATGTTGTATTATTCATATGCAGCATTTATTGCATTAGGTTTTAAAGTTTTATATATGTATTGTTATATGTATATATATTATATATATATATATATATATATATATATATATATATATATATATATATATATATATATATATATATATATATATATATATATATATATATATATATATATATATATATATATATATATATATATATATATATATATATATATATATATATATATATATATATATATATATATATATGATTTCTATATATATAAAAAAAACTTCTTTTCCCTGTTTATTATTCAAATAGGTAGATTAATTAATTACTGTACAACTCTTTTAAAAGATGAATTTTGAATTTTATCAATACAAATATACACATGCACAAGGACACGCACACGCACACACAACACACAAACACACTTTAAGTGGATTGGTCTGTTGTCTACCAAATTTCTATTAATTTTTGTAACACAAACATATATCTAATTCAGACCTAACTGACTTAACTTAACTCAACCTAACCTAACCTAACCTAACACAACCTAACCTAGCATAACTTAACCTAACCTAAGCTATACTAACCTAACCCAACCTAACCTAGCATAACCTAACCTAACCTAATCTATCCTAACCTAACCCAACCTAACCAAACTGGAATATATTATTCAGGTCAAAAGACTTTTTATAATTCTTTGAAAATAAGGAAGGGATAATATTCGATAATAGGACAAGTATGAGAGCTTAAAGGAATATACAATTGAAACAGAAATTAATTTTTTTTAATTAATATTAAATTAAAGAAGGAGAGAAAGGTCAAGGTCACAAACATTTAAACTGAAAATAATCTTGAAGTTCTTATAACATAATGCCATAGTTTTGTGTTCGTTTTTTTTATTATTATTATTATTATTATTATTTATTATTATTACTATTACTTATTATTGTTATTATTTTAATATATATATATATATATATTATATATATATATATATATATATATATATATATATATATATATATATATATATATATATATATATATATATATATATATATATATATATATATATATATATATATATATATATATATATAAACTTGTTCATACTCTTCCTTGTATGAAATTTAAAAGATTGGAAATAACTCAAATTCAATCCTGTATTCTAAAAGTTTTTTTTTTCTTTTTTTTTTTTTTTCATTTTGTCTCTAACCTGTGAACCCCATTTAGGTCAACCCCTGAATTACTTCCTACTTTTACATCACTTCCTTATGTTTTCTCGAAAATTTTAAACTTTCAAAAATATAAATTTTATATTCCGATGCAAACTATTATTTCAGATTCATTGTGCTGTTAAGAAAGACTTTCCAAACTGATAGATAGATAGATAGATAGATAGATAGATAGATAGATGGATAGATAATGAAAAAAGAAAGAAAACGTTTCCTTATATATATATATATATATATATATATATATATATATATATATATATATATATATATATATA
>SEYY01000739.1:190000-192500 GCA_009176605.1 Armadillidium nasatum
TTACTAATTTTAAATGAATGAAGATCGTAATTTAAAATGACAAAAGATATTTGCTCGCCTCGACACGTCCAAGATATATGTATCAAACGGTAATAAAATAAAACATATAAGAAGAAGTCACATTAAAATATAAAAACAATCAACCATGAAATGTTAAAATTATAATACAAAATTATAATACAAAATTATAATGCAATATTATAGTATAAAATTATAATGCAAAATTAAAGTACTAAATTATAATACAATAATAAAATAATGCTAAAAATTATAATACAAAATTATAATACAAAATTATAATACAAAATTATAATACAAAATTATAATACTAAAATATATTACAAATTATAATGCAAAATTATAAAAAAATATAAAAAAATGATAATACAAAATTATAACGCAAAATTATAAAACAAAATTGTAATGCAAAATTAAAATATAAATAGTACTATTTAAGTTATAATTGAAAAAATGTTGTTCAATAAATACTCTTATAACACAGAAATCATCTATTAAAATTAAAAATAATAAAGGCAAAATTATAAAGTAATAACTATGATAATAAGAGAAATAACAGTTATAAAAATAATAATAATAATAATTAGAATTCAATAATAATAATAAAAATAGAAAAAAAAAAAAAAAAAAAAAAAAAAAAAAAAAAAAAAAAAAAAAAAAAAAAAAAAAAAAAAAAAAAAAAAAAAAAAAAAAAAAAAAAAAAAAAAAAAAAAAAAAAAAAAATATAATTAAATAATAATATAATAATAATAATAATAATAATAATAATAATAATAATAATAATAATAATAATAATAATGATAATGATAATAATAATAATAATAATAATAATAATAATAATAATAATAATAATAATAATAATAATAATAATAATAATAATAATAATAATAAAGATTATCATCTAAAAAGCTGTGTTAACCTTCGCATCTAAATAATTGTTATTATAATTGTTTATATTAATTCTGGTACAATAATATTTCGACTATCTCTCCCACCCCTACCCCCACCCCTACCCCAACCCCCACTCCTCTCCCTCCCCCTATTAACTCTTAATTCGTTAATAAGAAAACTACAATTCTTCATTAATACATACAATAAACCTAAAGAGAAAAGAAAGAAACCTATTTTTCTTTCAATAACACTCCCCCCCTCTTCCCCATACATCTGAAAAAAGGGGGGGAAGAAATATATATAAAAAGAAGAAGTAAATCATAGAAAAAAAAAACAACAAAAAACGTTGCCCGTAAATTAGAACTGAACTTGGAGTGCAAGTTCGCTTTCAACTGCACTTATGACAAAAAGATGGTCCCGTCGACTCAGATGGTGATAAATAATTGAGGAGATATTTCAGGGCTGAAAGAGAAAAGGCTGACAGTAAAGGATTACAGAAATTCCAATAGGCCTACAAACACCCCCGAAAGGCCGTCACAGACTTGCTACCGTTCACAAATACTGTCACGAGAGAAAGAGACGAATCAATGTTGGGACAGAGAAAACCATAAAAAAAATTTCGCTCTTATAATAATAATGTTTTATTCCCAGTTATAAAATTATAATTATTCGATGGGAAAGAAAATTCAGATTATCATTTGATTATTGTTGAGAGAAATAATAATTTTTTGTTTTATTTTTATGTTACTTGGCTTGCATTTGTTAATTGAAACTAATAAAAATAATAATAATAATAATAATAATAATAATAATAATAATAATAATAATAATAATAATAATAATAATAAGAAGAAGAAGAAGAAGAAGAAGAAGAATTAATATCATTATTATTATTATTATTATTATTATTATTATTATTATTATTATTATTATTATTATTATTATTATTATTATTATTATTATTATTATTATTATTATTATTATTATTATTATTATAATTATTATATATTATTATTATTATTATTATTATTATTATTAATTATTATTATTATTATTATTATTATTATATATTATTATTATTATTATTATTATTATTATTATTATTATTATTATTATTATTATTATTATTATTTTTATTGTTATTTTTATTATCATTATTGAACAATATTCAAAAAAATTCAAGATGTACTTGTAAACAATTAATTTTTTTATTTCATTTTTTAAATGCTTGGTTTTCATTCAATAAACAAAATTAAGTAATAAAAAAGATATAAAAATTTTTTTCAAAAGTTTTTCTCTTGCAAAAGAAAAAAAAAAAGAAAAAAAAGATAAAAAAGTTTATATCAATGTAACAGATTAGGATTAGAATTTAAAGAGGTATTAAAAACAACATAAAGTAAAACAACAACAAAATCAATAACAACGACAACACTAACAATAATGACAACAACAACAAAAACAGCAATAATAATAATAATAATAATAATAATAATAATAATAATAATAATAATAATAACAACAACAGCATAGAATAACAAATTAAGCCTACCCTTTTCAGTAATGTTAATAAAACTTATAATTAATTGTATTT
>SEYY01000739.1:197500-205000 GCA_009176605.1 Armadillidium nasatum
TATTAGGGACATCATAGGATGGTAGGTTAGGTTTTATAATATTTTGTATCGTTGCTAGTTTTTTTTTTTTATTATTTTTATTCTTATTAATTATTATTATATTAATATATAAATTATAATTTATTATTTAAATTTATATATTATTTATTTATTTTGACATTTTGGGATATATATATTATTATTTTGTTGTATTATAATTTTAATTTATTAATATTTATGAATATTAGGTTGGGTTATAATTATATTTATATTATATATATATATATATATATATATTATATTATATATTATTTTTTTTTTTTTTTTTTTTTTTTTTTTTTTTTTTTTTTTTTTTTTTTTTTTTTTTTTTTTTTTTTTATTAATTATTTTTATTATATTTATTTTTTTATTATTTTTTTTTTTTTTTTTTTTTTTTTTTTTTTTTTTTTTTATTTATTTAATATTTATTATTTATTGTTTTTTTAACTTATTTGTTTTTGATGAAAACAGCTTTAAACTAAAATGATAAACATAATAATTATATAAAATTGATTTTCAAATAGTGATACCTATGCTTGATTTTTTTTTTATTGATATATATATTAGATTAATTAATAATATTGAATAATAATTATAAAAATAAAAATACAACTTATCATAATATACTAACTTGTATATTATAATTAATATACCATTATTTATACCTATCATATAAACCAACTATATTATATATCTATATCTTAATCAATATATAATATTTATATAGTTTATTGATTCATTATATTCAATGTTATCTATAAATAATTAAATATTATATTAATAATATTAAATTAATTATTTTTTTTTTTTTTTTTTTTTTTTTTTTTTTTTTTTTTTTTTTTTTTTTTTTTTTTTTTATAAAAAATAATTTTAAAAGATATAATATTTATAATATGGTAATGATAATATAATAATATTAAGAATAGAAATAATAATAATGATATTAAATTCTTTTTTCATTCTTCTTTACTATTTGTATTAAATTATTAATTATTTTATATATTTTATTTATTCTATATTATTATATTATTATTATTATTTTATTTATAAATTTATATATTTTATATTTTATTTAATTATATAATTTTTATTAATTAGTTTATCAATTATTAAATAAAATGCAAGCCAGTCATCAATATAAAATAAATAAAACAAAAATTATTATTTTACTCTCTAAAAATAATCATAATGATTAATTCATTGAAATATATTATCTTATCCATATCGAATATATTATTTTACTAACTGGTAGTATAAAAACATTCTATTATATTATATTTAATTAAATATGAGCTGATAAATTTTATATTTTTAGATAAATACGGTATTTATATTATCCTGTTCTAATCAATTTAGATATTATCTAGTCTCTTTTTCATTCTCGTGACCGTATATATTTGTATGAATACGTAGCAAGTATACTTTTGATCGAGCCTTTATCAGGTGGGTAGTTGTTTTGTAGGCTCCATAAAATTGTGAAATTTCATATTACTCGTAATCTACCTATCTTCTCTATACTGAAAATGACCACATGGCCACTTTTCTCTCACTGTAACTTCCAGCCCTCTTCGGAAGCAATTATCCTCTCCTTCAATTAATTTTTATCATACGAAGAATGGAGCTCTTCGGATGCGACCTCACGTATTTTCTACCAGTTTTCGAATCTTTCGTTGCACGATCCAATTTTCTGCAATCTTGGGGACAGTACCCTCTCTAATCTGGGATATCAGTCTTGATTCATCAAATCCTTTCTTTTATTCTACAGTGGGTCCAGTTTCCTATTTGTTACTATCGGAGCTGACTCAGTATACAACGTTGTTTTCAGGTCTATTTGTCTTAGCCCTATTGTTTAAATTACTTCGACTCTAGGCTTTTTCCGACTTTCCTTATCTAAATTCATGGTTGTAATTAATAGATCGCTTTGGTCTGTAGCCTGGCGCGACGAGGGCGCAGAGGTGGTGATATAATATTAAGAAATAATGAATAACTATAGGTATATGTTCTTTTTTATTATTTCTCTTTATTAGATTTATAATATTTATGTTAATGTCTTATATAATCATATGGATGAACTTATTAGTTAGTTTTTTCTTACTATTATATCGGCCTTTACGCGGTTTACTATGGGGGAGGATAAGTACGGTAGATCATATAAATATGTCTAGTATATATTATATAGGGTGAGTTATAGGGGTTATGGGTAGGGTGGTACGGGTATATGAGTAGTAAGAAGAATAAAGTCATAGTTAATTATATATTAATTTATATTTGAGTCCAGATTAAAATTACTTATAATAAAATTATTTAGATGGCGAAGGGTTAACACAGCTTTTTAAGATTGATAATCATTAATTATATTATTATTAGATTAATTATTATTATTATTTTTATTATTATTTATATTATTATTATTATTTTCTATTATTCTTATATTAATTTTTTATTAATTATTTTAATTTTATGTTAGTATCCATATCAATTATTATTTATACTATTATATTTATTATTATAATTTATTATTATTATAATATTATTATTATATTATTATAACACCTTTTAATAATTAATTTAAATTATAATAATAGTAATAACGTGAAAATGATTATACCGAATGTTTATAAGAGCAACAAATGAAGATTATTGTGTTTTAATATCTATATATAATTTGAAATCTATACCTTGATCTAGACAAAAATTTATGACTATAAAATATTATTAGCAACCATACGTCCTCAATTGTCTATTAATCAGAGTTCGAATCTTTTGTAATCTCTAAAAGTAGTCATAAATCGAGCGTGCGTTTTTATCGTAATTGCGATGTTTTTCTACACTAAATTTGCGATGCTCCTTCTTGAGTAAATGTTATATTTATTCTTTATTATCATAGTTATTACTTTATAATTTTGCCTTTATTATTTTTAATTTTAATAGATGATTTCTGTGTTATAAGAGTATTTATTGAACAACATTTTTTCAATTATAACTTAAATAGTACTATTTATATTTTAATTTTGCATTACAATTTTGTTTTATAATTTTGCGTTATAATTTTGTATTATCATTTTTTTATTATAATTTTGCATTATAATTTTGCATTATAATTTTGTATTATAATTTTAGTACTATAATTTTGTATTATAATTTAATATTATAATTTTGTATTATAATTTTGTATTATAATTTTAGTACTATAATTTTGCATTATAATTTTGCATTATAATTTTAGTACTATAATTTTATATTATAATTTTGCATTATAATTTTGCATTATTATTTTGTATTATAATTTTAGTACTTTAATTTTGCATTATAATTTTATACTATAATATTGCATTATAATTTTGTATTATAATTTTGTATTATAATTTTAACATTTCATGGTTGATTGTTTTTATATTTTAATGTGACTTCTTCTTATATGTTTTATTTTATTACCGTTTGATACATATATCTTGGACGTGTCGAGGCGAGCAAATATCTTTTGTCATTTTAAATTACGATCTTCATTCATTTAAAATTAGTAACACATAAAATCTTCGAAATTTTATTACGATCTTCATTCATTTTAAAATTAGTAACACATAAAATATTCGAAATTTATGTTGTTAATGGGCATTGTATAAAACAACTATCTTGAAAGTCTTTAGCACAAGTGATATATAGTCAAATTGCGATGAATTATTATATAATATTATATAAATTATTTATTATATGATATATATATATATATATATATATATATATATATATATATATATATATATATGCGATATATATATATATATATATATATATATATATATATATTATATTATATATATATATATTATATATTTATGTGTGTGTGTGTGTGTGTTGTGTGTGTGTGGTATGTATTTGTGCATGTGTATGTTACATAAATAAGACTAAGTGAAATTAATAATCGTTCTCTACATATCATCATACAAATTCCAAATGTCAAAAACTTTCATTCTTTCTCTTCAAAATAAGAAGAAGGAAAAAAAAAATAATAATGGAGCAATGAAACAAATGACAATTTTTTTTGCTCTCTCTCTCTCTCGTTTCTCCATTTGTTAGTGGATCTTCGTGATAAGATGCGAATGAAGCCGCGCGTCTCGCTTCCAAGTGAAACGCGATGATGTCTCCGAAGACCGACAGAATTTCTTCATATGAAAAATCATGAAAAATTGAGGTTAAATGATGATGCCACTCCATTTGCTTCTTAATATATATATATATATATATATATATATATATATATATATATATATATATATATATATATATATATATATATATATATATATATATATATATATATATATATATATATATATATATATATATATATATATATATATATATATATATATATATATATATATATATATATATATATATATATATATATATATATATATATATATATATATATATATATATATATATATATATATATATATATATATATATATATATATATATATATATATATATATATATATATATATATATATATATATATATATATATATATATATATATATATATATACTATATATATATATTATATATATATATATATATATATATATATATATATATATATATATATATATATATATATATAATATACTATAATATTACTCTCTCCTACTCCTCTTGAGATACTCGCATTTACTCTTTCTTTCTACAAGTCTCAAACCTGTAAATCGTCTAACGAGAAACTCTATAAACAAATTATCACGTACTCTTACAGAAAAGGTCTTGGAACACACTCCATTCTATTTTCCAACTTCCTATGACTTACAAATTCAACAACGTGTTTCAGGTCATGTCAACTTTAATTTGACCAGGTAAAATCCGATCATTTCCTCCTAACTCTGGTGGAAATTTAGCCTGGTTAACACCAGAGGTGAAATAAAAAAATAATATATATATATATATATATATATATATATATATATATATATATATATATATATATATATATATATATATATATATATATATATATATATATATATATATATATATATATATATATATATATATACGGAAGTGCTTACCGAATTTAAGAGCACAATGAGTTTGTGGTTATATCATTATATGTGAATCTTATCACCTGATTAGACAAATTATGACTCTATTTTAGCACAACCCACATTGATTTAACGAGTTCGGAGTCTTTTAATCTCTAAAAAGAGATAAAAACGGCGGCGTTTTACGAGCGAGTTTAAAATAATTTGCGATGCTCCTTCTGAGCATAAACTCTAAAACAACTCTAAAACTCGATTCGAAATTTGACATAAAGATTTATGAACTGTGTGACCAGGAGTTTACTTTAGAGTTTAATTAAAAAGATATTGACAA
The DNA here is from genome assembly GCA_009176605.1 of Armadillidium nasatum. Classification (NCBI taxonomy): domain Eukaryota; kingdom Metazoa; phylum Arthropoda; class Malacostraca; order Isopoda; family Armadillidiidae; genus Armadillidium; species Armadillidium nasatum. Next base: position 202,892 of record SEYY01000739.1, read on the forward strand.
GAGGAATGTAGCTTTTTTTTCTTTTTTAGCTTTTTTTAGCTTTTTTTAGCTTTTTTAGCTTTTTTGTACTCTTTCACTTCTATGACCATATGTTCAAAGTGATTTAATTGCAAGGTTTACACAAACTATCGCACAAACGATAAAACAATAACAATAATAAAAATAACATTGCTTAATTATATTTCTTAAGTTTAAAATAAATAAATAAATAAATAAATAATTAGATAATCATTGTTATCTTGAAGGTAATTCTTAAATTATTTTAACGTTTAAAACTTTTGTAAAAATCATTTTACTTAATTAAAACATTTTCTCCACTGTTTCTTTGTTAAAATGTTTTCGGTTTAAAAGCTATTCACAAATTAAACTGAAACTTTGTAGACTAATAGAGGTTAATCCTATGTAAAATATATATATATATATATATATATATATATATATATATATATATATATATATATATATATATATATATATATATATATATATATATATATATATATATATATATATATATATATGTCAGGGGCGTGTGGAGAAATTTTTGATTGGGTAAGCGGTATGTATATAAATATACAGATTAATAAGCTCTGTATAATATATATATATATATATATATATATATATATATATATATATATATTATATATATATATTATATATATATATATATATATATAATATATATAATATATGTGTGTGTGTGTGTGTGTGTGTGTGTGTGAGAGAGAGAGAGAGAGAGAGAGAGAGAGAGAGAGAGAGAGAGAGAGAGAGAGAGAGAGAGAGCATGTCTGCTAACGTGTTTTCATCACGACTCAAAAGTAAAGACTTATTCATATAGGGAGGTGCATAGTAATGATGATAAAAAGAAATTATCAGTCCCCATCCAACAAAAATTCCACGGATGAGCAGATGAATACAGATACAAGTTGTGAAGTGAGTGTGAGATAAGATTCAGCAAAAAATGCAGAATATGGAAAAAAATTTACTAGTACATCAAAAGGTGTCGCTGTATGAGTGGTCTGTTTTCTCTAGCATTTGTAGAGACAAAGTATCTCGAAAATGGTTGTGTGAATTGAAAGTACAAAACAATTTTATAAGACTTTTGTCCTCTGACACGACCTTATCATTTAAAACGCGGATGGAACTGGAAACAACGGATACCTGAGAAGAAAAGTACTCAAAACAAGGGCGGACCAGACACTTGTATAGTTGGAGCAACTAAAATGAGTAAAAAAGAATTTCGTGGTCAAATAAGATCTACCACTTTTTTCGAGGCCGCCACAACAAAAGTTTTGATACGAGGTTTCCAAGACATTCTTTTTTCTTTACGTCAAGTCCCAAAACGTCCAAATTATTAACAGGAGAAACGTGAGAACTAATGAATAAGAGAGTTAGGAAGTGTCTTTGAGGGAAGGAGGAAAATAGAAGATTTGTAGAAGTTAATTAAGTTTTTCAAAGTTATAAATTTCACGGGTTTGAGGCGACTCCACAAGAAATTCTATCTTGATCAAAAGGAAAAAAATTTTCTCAAAGGTAGGTTTTCTGAATTCCATATATATGTATTTATATATATATATATATATATATTATATATATATATATATATATATATATATATATATATATATATATATATATATATATATATATATATATAATAGGCAGTAGAAACAGAACGAATTAAAAAGTTTAAAAGTTAAAAAGGGAAATATTCTCCAAGGAAAAGCATGAAAACATTTATAGAACATTTACTGTTTTACTCTGGCATAAAAAGGAACCTATATCTGAAAATGTTTGCCAATATTATTTTATTCAATACCGATTAATTTCGAATTCTTATAAATCTGCTGTTATTGCAGTCATATATATTATATATATATATATATATATATATATATATATATATATATATATATATATATATATATATATATATATATATATATATATATATATATATATATATATACACATATACATGAAAGTATAACAATTAAAATATTCCCAACGAAGATTGTTTGTTTCAAATGTTGCTATGCTTTAGTATATATAGCATATAGTGGAAAATTAACCAGGCAATAAAACTTGAGTTCATGAAAGCTGATC
>SEYY01000739.1:230000-232500 GCA_009176605.1 Armadillidium nasatum
CATTCATTTATAATGGAATTTTAACAAAAACGTTATGACATCCTCTTTAGAAACGAGTGTATAGGTGTGTGTGTATGTGTGTATGCATGTGTGTGTGAAAGAGAGAGAGAAAAAAATGGATCAGATACATTTTCATTTAATACATTTAAACTTCAAAAAAAAATTTAAGTAGTTACTATGCAATTAAAAACGTTAATGGAAAACAGACAAAAATTTCATGCAAATCAGACTGATTTTAAATTTATTAAAAGAAGGAACACTGATAAAATATCAGTTAAATAATAGGGAAAGGCTATCATCAAACGGGAGAAAGATCTTTCCTGCAGTGACTAGATGGGGATATATATATATATATATATATATATATATATATATATATATATATATATATATATATATATATATATATATATATATATATATATATATGTGTATGTGTGTGTGTGTGTGTGTGTGTGTGTGTGTGTGTGCCTTTAAGCCCCAAAAGCTTGTGTTTCTTACATATTATGTGGGAGTTGGGCAAAATCTATTCTTCGAGAGACTTAAAACTTTTGTCAGTAAAAAGTGTATACCAATCTTTTTGGTCTTCTCCTTTTCAGCTTTTTTTTTTTTTTTTTTTAAATGTCAACTTTACTTTTCCCTCTTTCCATTCTCTTGAGTCTTCCAGCAGCAGTCCTGCTGCATAACCTTCTGCTAAGGTCGAACTTTTTTTCTCAAACCTTTTCTTCTAACCTCACTTTAGATGACTCTGTAGATATATCTGCTTCTCCACTTCCTTTCAATTCATTTATGCTTAACATCGTCTTTACCACTAAAGAAGTTTTTCCAACTCCCACTCTTCTTAATTCTAAGGAGTATGGTCATGACAGTATCCCTCCTGTGGAAATCGTAACTTGTGCTTCGCACATTGAACCTTGCCTTGATAAACTGATTCATTTCTCTCTATCAAATTCAACTTATCTTCCAGCTGGAAAGAGGTGTTCATTCCTAATGTGTCAGAATATGAATATTCTCATAAAACTTAGAAAATAACATCTTAGAAAAGACGTGAACAAGGAAGGAATGGTGGAGCTGGAGACGAGACTTACAGAGAGCTCAAGAGATGGAGAGAGTCTTGGTCAAGTCTTAAGGGCTCTCTGGATGGAGTTGAACTTATCTATATATATATATTATATATATATATATATATATATATATATATATATATATATATATATATATATATATATATATATATATATATATATATATATATATATATATATATATATATATATATATATATATATATATATATATTTATAAAAATTATTGTAGTAATAAATTAAGAATATAATTAGTGTACTTCAAAAGAACCACACAAAAAAAAAAAAAAAAAAAATTTGCTTCTCAACATCAAACACCCCCAAGAAACAATATTACTTATACATTCCGTAACAACAATACATTTAACCACAACTTTAATTCCTAAAAAGAGTGTATATAAGTATTTAAATAATAAAATATAACACTCAAAATCAAAGGTATTTAAGAATTTACTTACAATAGTCAATTTCTTTATCAATAATGAAAAAAAAAAGAATCCTTATAAAATATGCTTAAAGTTAAAATATTTAAGAGAATAATTTACCGTATTAATGAGGCGAAAACCTGGAACGTTCCTGGGTTAACAATTCTATCTATTGATATCGATTTTAAAAATAAATGTAAAGAACGGTGCTTAAATCTTTTGTTAATTGATAGCTTTTGGAATGAAAACATTTGATTTACAATTTATGTTCACGCAATCATGACACAAGCACATACAAACACACAAATACAGAAGCGCGCCCACACGCACTCAAATATGTATAAATATATATATATATATATATATATATATATATATATATATATATATATATATATATATATATATATATATATATATATATATATATATATATATATATATATATATATATATATATATATATATATATATATATATATATATATATATATATATATATATATATATATATATATATATATATATATATATATATATATATATATATATATAGATTAAGCTCAATTACTATAGGTACTGATAGTACTATAGTCACCTAATATCAAATTTGCCACTAAATTTAACCATAGAACAGCAAAATACTAATTTATCTTATAATAGTCCACTAATAGTCAAATCTTTTTGCATGCTTTCTCAAACCATCCATCAAACACAGCGTCTTTAAAAATGTTTCTTTGAGTCTTCAAACTTTCAGATCCTTCCTACCTTGACAATGAAATAGATTTTATCTTTCTTATTGTTATGTCCCGAGGATATGACTATGGTACTATCAATCGCATTTTTCAAAACACTAAAAAGGAAATATATGACCCTACTCCTTCGTCAAGTTCTCAACAGAAAGAAATTGCAACTTTAATGCCTACTCAGAGGGTCTTCTTTCACTGAGATTTCTAATTAAATCCACCTTCAACATGCAAATCACTTTTC
>SEYY01000739.1:242500-247500 GCA_009176605.1 Armadillidium nasatum
TATATATATATATATATATATATATATATATATAATATATATATATATATATATATATATATATATATATATATATATATATATATATATATATATATATATATATATATATATATATATATATATATATATATATAAGAGCACAAAACGATTAACCTCTTTCATCAGCGTAACGACTAGCAACATTTTTTAAAGAGTTAATTAGATTAATAACAGTGAACGAAAAATTATGAAACTGCTTATGTTACCGTTTTATTTTTTAAGATTCTAAGTGTCAAAGACAATAAGAATAAAATTTTAACGAATCTTTTTGAAAGGTTAGAATTTGATCTCAAAGCATAATAAACAATTTTATATTTAATATCATAGAACTATGAAAACAACGGCGTTATATATATATATATATATATATATATATATATATATATATATATATATATATATATATATATATATATATATATAATATATATATATATATATATATATATATTAGTAATTGTAACTTTCATCGTCCAGACGTTTGTCCTTTTAGAGTTCGGCAGAAAACAATAATCTGTCTTATTTCACAGAAATCTTTGCTAATCAACATTCGAACACTGTTTCTGGCTCCTTCTCAATATATTTTTTTTAGAAATATTATTATTACTATGGTGAATAAAAAGTATTATTTTATTATTATTAGTTCCATAACTAGTGGTGATGACATATGCTTGAAAAATGATATATAAATGTAATATATAAGATTGCGACAAATAAACGGTTGCAATAGGAGAGACAGATTTGTCCAGAAAATGGTATAAAAAGGACAAATTTAAAATAAGACAAACGTTTGGACTATGAAAGTTACATTGGACTATATATATATATATATATATATATATATATATATATATATATATATATATATATATATATATATATATATATATATATATATATATATATAATTAGGAAGAAAGAAAAACATAAATCATAGATGATAGAGAAGTAAGAAACCCAAAGGAGGGGAACTTGGAAAGCAGTGACGCATGTCATACCTGATCAGATGCCTTAATCATATCAAGAGCTATCATGCAAGACTCCTCTATAGTTTCTAAGAGCAGAAGACTATAAATCTAAAAGTATATCACAAGTAGACCTGAGTGTCGAAAGGCATACTCATGATCGGAATGAAGGGAATGAGATTCCCGATGATCCAAAAATGAGAGTTGAGAAGGATTTGAGAGATTTTAGGAACAATGCAAGTGAGAGCTATAGGATAATAATTAGAAGGTTCAGAGCGGCTACCTATATTGATTGTTCATAACTGTTTTCTAATAAAATGTGAGATAACTTACCCAAGTTATCTTTAGTTACAGCTGGTAACATAATATTAGAACAAATTTTTAATTTTATATGGTCTCTTAAACATCATATTTTACCATTCCTTCTTCAGACACTAAATGCACGTTATATTGTTCTCGTAAAATATCTTTATTCAACTTAATAAATAACCTAAAACCTCCTAATCTTCTAACACCTACAATTTTCTTCTAACAACTTTGATATACGTGTGTAACCCTATGGAAGTCCTTTGATCTTTTCCAATACTCTTTTGGGATTCGTTTTTACAAGCTCTATTAACATCCTTAAATACAGTTCATACGATAAGATCAATTTACAAAGTATTTTCTTCTTTCTTAAATCACTTTAACAAACACATTTCACAACCTAGATCAAGACCACTTAGGTATTAACTCAGCTCCTATAAAATTCCTGCTAACAATTCCAATGCACACTCAAATTAAAAGCCAAGACCCCTTCCAACCTACCCCTTTGTACACGAACTCCAATTCTAATTTTTAATTTCCTTTTTTTATTAAAAAAATTTCCCCTATAAAACGTTAAGTTTAGTTTATAATGACGTCAATTTTAAATTGATAATTTTACATCCTATTTATTATATATTTGCAATGCTTATCTTTCATTTTATCATTTTCCCCTTTACTCGTTCGTAACCTCAGAGTAATTTTGCTTCCTTTATCATTCCTTTATAATTCTGTCTCTCATATATATATATATATATATATATATATATATATATATATATATATATATATATATATATATATATATATATATATATATATATATATATATATATATATATATATATATATATATATATATAATATTATATATATATATATAAACCGTATTATACAAATATAGTCACAGAAAAAAAAAAAATGCAAACATACATAAACAAACATACAACCATTTGGCATGTAAATACATGTACAAACAAATTCATACACATATACTCAGACACACACACACACACACACACACACACACACATGCGTTTTATAATTTCGGGAAAGAAAAAGTATCTTTAAAAAATAGGCAGAGTATAATTATTATCCAAGAATCCAACATTGATGGATCATTCAACGTAAATCAACAATTTAATTCTTCATCCGGGATGTTAATCCCTTGATATAAAAAAACAGTGTTTAAAATCAGCAATTAACGCTTTTACTCTTTCCTCTATACAATTGTTATACAATAGATGACAATAAAATTAAGTATTGAAAAAGTATAAATAATTATAATACCTTCAATCATATTTTCTTTTTTTCTCTTAAAAAAAAATCAAACAATTATGTTTTTTTTTTTTTGTTTTTTTTCTCCTCTGAAAAAAAGGGATAAAAAGAAGGGGTTGATTGGGTGATTGGTTTAGTTTGTCAACAATTTTGTATCATTATAATTATTAACATTTCTACGGATTACTTCTAATTTCATGCCTAATTATTTTTATACGTTAATTGTCCTTATGATTATCAACAGTTTTGGGAGGAACTGAAAAACTTGTAATCAAAATAATCATAAAATACTTATGATTTTTTAACATTTAATTTTCATTAATTGACCGTGTTTCCTTTTCATATATATATATATATATATATATATATATATAATATATATATATATATATATATATATATATATATATATATATATATATATATATATATATATATATATATATATATATATATATATATATATATATATATATATAATAGTTTTTTTTTTTTTTTTTTTTTTTTTTTTTTTTAAATCTTTATTCATTTTTTAATATATATATAAATAATAATTTTTGCGTAATAATTACCATCATTATTAAAATAAAATTTTTCTCTAAGAAACAAATATATTGGATATTTAAATTCTGTAATATATTGTAGTCATAATCTTTACTTAATCTATTTCTTAAATATAAAATTTCTTAAAATAAGAATAGGAATAAGAATAAAAAATAATGACATTAACAATAATGCAAAAATAACTATGAGCTAATATTATTACAATGATAAGGATGTTAAGTAAAATAATAATAATAATAAAATAAATAATAATAATAATAATGATAATAATAATAATAATCTTTAAATAATAATAATAATAATAATAATAATAATAATAATAATAATAATAATAATAATAATAATAAATAATAATAATAATAATAATAATAATAATAATAATAATAATAATTATAATAATCTTCAAATAATAATAATAATAATAATAATAATAATAATAACTAATAATAATAATAATAATAATAATAATAATAATAATAATAATAATAATAATAATAAAAATAATAATAATAATAATAATAATAATAATAATAATAATAATAATAATAATAATAATAATAATAATAATAATAATAATAATAATAATAATAATAATAATAATAATAATAATAATAAAATAATAAAATAATAAATAATAATAATAATAATAATAATAATAATAATAATAATAATAATAATAATAATAATAATAATAATAATAATAATAATAATAATAATAATAATAATAATAATAATAATAATAATAATAATAATAATAATAATAATAATAATAATAATAATAATAATAACAAACAATAAAATTTCAATTATAATTATCAATAATAAAATAATGATGACATAAATTATTAAAAATAAAATAATAATAATAATAATAATAATAATAGAGGCTGTATTCGGAACAATCATAGTAATAAAAAAAATAGCAATTATCCCTCTAATACTACTAATAAAAATGAATAATAAAAAAATAATAATAATAATAATAATAATAATAATAATAATAATAATAATAATAATAATAATAATAAATAATAATAATAATAATAATAATAATAATAATAATAATAATAATAATAATAATAATAATAATAATAATAATAATAATAATAATAATAATAATAATGTCAAAAACAATAAGAGTAATGATTAATAATGATGATATATTGATATATTCGAAAAGTGATTTTGAGTTAGTGGAGGAATAAGTGTGGTGAGGTCTGGAATCTTCTTTAATATTTTGATATCAAGTGATTTTTAACACGTTTACGAAATATTTGAAGTATTGTTAATTTTTTAATGTTTTTTGGAAGTTTATTCTGTTGTTCAATGCATTGAACGGTATAGCTCTCCGAGATTTGGTTAGAGCGTACTTTGTTTTACTTTGTGTATGTGATATTTATGCGGCTCAAATTTAATCTTCATAACATTTTGGTTTGCATTATGAAGTTTGTCAGGAATTCTCAATTCCGTTTCTGACTTTGAAAATGTGAGTAGTCATTGTAAGAGTGAGCATATCTAGTTGTTTGAGAATAGATAATATTTTTTTTGAAGAGTGGGCTTGAATGCTCCTTGTAATTATCAATAGATAGCGTGTGTCTATCTATCATTATGATTTTACATAGTGTTATTAAGGTTTGTGTTAGGTATACAATTGCATTTCCCCATACTGATAAATTTTTGAGCAGGCGTGGGTAAATAAGGTTATAATATAGATTTTTTAATATATATTTTGGAATAAAGTTTTTTTTTATCTTTAGGAATGCATAAATAACATAACCAAGCTTGCTAATAAGACCATGTTTTTACTATTTTATTTTAAAGAAGAGTTTCTCATTGGAAAGAACTCCC
>SEYY01000739.1:270000-295000 GCA_009176605.1 Armadillidium nasatum
TCGTGTGCGCATAGACACGCTACCGGTACGTTCGCGTGGTGTTGTGCGGGTAGCAATAAACACGGACGACAAGTTACATGAATTAACCGATTTGATAATGTGTTACGGTGAGGCTAGGGAAAATGGGCGAGAGGCCAATCGCATCTACGAGCAACGTTATCCTAACAGGATACATCCGCACCACAATACCTTCCCTGCAATATATGGCCGGCTATGGGAAAGGGACAACCTTCGTCCTCAGCATGTCGATGGTGAATGACGTGTTGTGAGGATGACGTGATTGAGAGATTCAGCGAAACCTCGTCATCCAGGCCAAGCTTGCTATGGGGGTAAGTCACCTGTCCATTTGGAGAGTTTTGAGGGAATACAACCTATATGTGTACCAGCTTCAGAGGGCTCAGTCCCTGGGACCAGGCGATTATGAACTTTATATGGTGGTTCGTTCACCGCTATGCATATGATGACGCCTTTTCCAATCACGTGTTATTCACAGATGAAACCTACTTTACCAGTGTCGGTTATTTTAACAGCAGGAATAGCAACGTCTTGGACTATGTGAACCCACATGCGGTTACTGTTCGACATCACCAACAGCAGTTTTCCGCGAACATCTGAGCTGGAATTGTTGGCAAACATTTGCTGGGACCTGTAATCATGCCAGCAAAGTTAATGGGAGCTGCGTACCTACAGTTCCTGCAGACCGTACTTTCGGACTTGCAGTACAACGCACACTTCTGTATTGATGCGCGCGCAGCTAACCGTCGCCTTTGAGGAACTTTGAATTAGACGTGCAGAACCTGTTGCGACGCTGCCGCGTTCACCTGACTTCTGTCTTTGGGGGCATGTCAAAGGTATGGTGCATGAAACTCCAGTTACCTCTAGAGCTCAGCTTATTGTCTGTATCAATGATGTTTCACCATATCACCCAGAATCTTGCCATACTCTACAGAGTTGAATAGTCGTTGCTGTGACGGTATCATGCATGTAATGAGGCGAAGGGCAGACTGTTTGAACACACTATAACGTAAATATGCCTTCAAATAAAGTGAATCGTGAACAAGTTTCTTCTCCTTTTCTAACCGTACGGGAAAGAACACGGACCCATGTGCATAATTCCGAGCCTACAGTTTGAGGAATATATGTACCTTAATAAAAAAATATTCATCATCTTTGCATGATCTATCAGTCATAATAATAATAATATATATATATATATATATATATATATATATTATATATATTTATATATATATATATATATATATATATATATATATATATATATATATATATATATATATATATATATATATATATATATATATATATATATGACAAAGAAAAGAGCTTTACCAGTAAGAGGCTGAAAAGGAAAATTATAGGAATCGGTAGCGATATATCAAGAACTTGTTAAGTGTCATAGGAAGAGATAATAGCCAGTTATTTTTTTTAGCAAAAAAATGTCGTTTTCAAAGTTTTCTATCGCTTGAGGGTCTTAACTGTCTTATCAACCTCGATGTAAAGTCATGCACGTTTTCCCTGGGCTGTCTGAATAACGAAACCGAGTTAATATAAACATTGTTTTATATTGAATAAATAGTTTAAGTTATTTACGTGAATAAAATGTCGAATTTAAATTTACACCACAGCTTTAAACACTGTTTGAAGCCCTTTGAAGAAAATACGGGTTTTGCTAATTTTCTCTCGATAAACTGCAATTTCTAAAACTACCAACTGAGAACAGAAATTCTTGTTAATGTACCCTCTATTCTTTTCTCGAAATAAAGATATTATGATTCTTAAATCCATTTAAGTTAAAAGATATTACAATTAAAATATAAAACATTTTTCTAGTTATTTTTTTTTTAATACCAGAATAAACAACAAGGGTAATATACCGAAAACCGAAACAAAATATTAATAAAGGTTTTATGAATCTTGATTAAAAGCTTCCATAAAACAGAGAATGAAAACTGTGATCCATTTTTCCCAAGAGCTTTTCAAAGGTAAAGAACCAATGTTATAATTTCCGAACGCAGAGATATTTACTTACTGCATATTAAAGTATATTATTAATTAATAATGAAAAAATAAGTGAAAAATGTACAGTATACCTCACCTTTTGAAGTGAAAATGCCAGCTTTAGTAGTGGTTGTGTGTGTATGTGCATGTGTGCGCGTGTGCGTGCGTATGCGTGTGTTGAGTCATAGTTACCAATAAACAAGGAATTTTTAAATGTTAAAATTTACCAAAATTATAAGATTTTCCTTTGCCATGTATTATTAAAAAAAAAAAAAATTTAAACGTCAAGCCTTCATCAAATATCGTATATTATTTTTTATAAAGTATATCACACAATTTACTCAACGTTTTTTAAGATAAGTATTACGATTCCGCAAATTACTGATACTATTACCCTTAAAATAATAATAATAATAATAAAAAAAAAATATATTTCCAAAGGTTAAAGAAAAACATGTAAATTTTTACAGTACAAAATATAAAATGAATAATCTAATTAAAACAATATTATATAAAATATAATTATAAAATGATTAATGGAAATATTTTTCATCGTAATCAATACAAATTACTAACAATAAAAACTTACATGGTAGTTATATATATATATATATATATATATATATATATATATATATATATATATATATATATATATATATATATATATATATATATATATATATATATATATATATATATATATATATATATATATATATATATATATATATATATATATATATATATATATATACAGTTATCTTATTTAAATAAGATTCTAGTCTTCAATTTCATTGTATTCAGTTTCACCGTCTCCCGCTGCTCTTTCCATATCCTCCATCTAAAAATATATAATAAAAGTATTATTATTATTATTATTAGTAGTAGTAGTAATAATAAAAATAATAAAAATAATAATAATAATAATAATAATAATAATAATACCGTGGCATAAATGTAGTGTGACTCACGTGACTGAAAGCGCTGGTTCGATCTCTTCTGTGGTTAAAAGGGGGGGGGGGTGGAATCTACCTAGAATATTCCCCTTCTCGAATAAGGCAATCTAACAAACGAGTAACTAAAAGCAACAACATGAAAGTCTTCTGATATAAGGCATGATAATAAAAAAACTAAAAAAAATAGTATTGATACTAAATCATGAAAAATATTTGATGATATTCTCTATTTAGAATTTTAATACTTTTAATTTTTAATTAAATCTAAGAAGTACTTCTGAAAATCATAACCAAATAATAAAAAAAATTTTAAAAAAATTAACCCTGTTGAAATTTCTTTGTTTTTTACGATCAGAAACGAACGATGTAATATATTAATCTTTTAAATATAAATCGATATATTTACATATTTTAATGTATATTTTCAATGTTTTTTAAATTTGTGTTTTAGAAAACTAATCTATTATACAGTTAATATATTTTATATTTTAATGGAAATCGCTATATATTGTCAATAATTAACTGCATTTAGCTATATTACTGAAGTATCTACTAAACTGGTGGAAATTTTCATAAAATATATATAAGAATAAAATATTTATTATAATTATATATTAAAGATGAAATAACAATATCAAAGATATTTTGGGCTTTACTACAAAGAAAATACCTTTTAACTATTAATTTCAATTCAAGAATTTAAAATACGTAAAAAATTGAAGAACCAAATATTGTTCAAACTACATAGCGACTTCTATTGAAATCAATAATAAATATTTGAATAAATAATGTCGAAATTATTAATTCTATATTACTATGACAGGACAGAAGATAAAGCTGATAAAACAAGCAGGACCTGTTGAAAAATGGGTGCCACGCAGCAAACAAATATTATTTTTTAATAACTGATAAGACTCCGTGACAAAAACATATATTATTCGGGTGCTACAACCCGCAACATATAAACACCAACTTCGAAAAAAAAAATAAATAAATAAATAAATCAATCAACCACACACAGGTTTGGGGGAGCATTTCAATTAACACGCAAAGGAAAATAAAAACCGATAGCCTGTAAACATCAATAAAAAATTTTCTCTAGTACGAAAACATGAAGGAAATGTGGGGAGATCTTAAGTATAACTTTAAAGTGAAAGTCAAGTTCCAAAATTTAAATACGAAATTACTAAAAGAAAATTTTAAAAATAATCAACGTAGTTTTCAAATAATAAACAAATAAATAAAATTTAAAATCTAAAATTTAAATAGCCTGTGAAATCAATTGCGCAAAATGGGTGTTAAGTAAACTCATACAATTATAATGGCTCCTGTATCTAATACAAATAGCCTTCAATTCACAAATAATGAGACTTAAAATATGACTCTACATATGTAATTAAGATAAAATATTTATTAGGTGCGTATGACTTAAAATGTTTTGCTTTTTAAAGAATCTATGTAATTAATTGTTAAAAAATAAAAAATAAAAAATAAAAAATCAAGATTATTTTAATACAAAATTTTATATCTATCGAAAGTTTTGAATTAAAAATTAACCTTTCAAACTACTTCTGGAAATATAATCTATAACTTCAATGATAAGCTTGAAAGAAAAAGCAGCTAAAATAAATTAATTAAGAAAGGAGTAGGAAGAGTATATTGGTACACAAAACCCCTACAACAACTTAGATCTAAAAAACAAAAAGGCCTTTAATTACCCCATTGCGAGTGATAAATCAGTTTCGTATCTAATTCCTTTCTTACGTAAAAACAAACTAAAAATTATAAATGAGCTCTGTAGAAATGAATTTCGAGTACTAACTTTACGAAGTGAGACAGTTACTCATAATCAAAAGGTTATGTAAAATAAATTCTATAATTTTTAATTTATAATTTAAAGTGTTGAAATGGAAATAACCAGTCAGAAAGTTGTTCTATACAGCTACTAATGACAAATATTTCCCCCTCCCCCAAAATATATCTGAATTTGAGATCAAAATCGGCTTATCTTTACTAACTGGAGCGCCCCCCACCAAACAATTGCTTTAGAACCACTTCACTTTTTGTAGCCTTGCAAAATCGTGAAATGATAAAAAGGTCATCAGAAAACCTTCTAACGAAGATAGACAAAGAAATATTAGATAGTTCTTAAGAAAAGGCAAATGAAAGAAACTCTACATTTTAGAATCAGAAAGTAAATTATCTGAAAGAATTTTCTCCAAAATTTTGGGTCTGAAAGATATGACGGAAAACTCTCAAAAATGTTATACAAATGAGAATTCTCACTGAGTTATATAAAGGCTAAGACTCCTTTACTTAATCCATTTTTCTTTTTTTTTTTTCTTTTTTATTTTCTTTTTTTTTTTTTGCAAGATCTGTAAAATTGAAATTTACTTTCAAAGATTTGAATTAAATATTTTTTAAACTATAAAAAAAATCCTATATAAAAATCCTATTTAAAAAACGCACATAAATTTAATTTAAAATTTAAAAAAAGTCCCATATAAATGGGTTAAAGAAAAAAAACAACTCACACATACATAAACCTGCTTATAAAAAAAAAAAAAAAACAAAAAAACTCCCATATAAATAAACCTGTTTAAAAAAATCTCCCGTATAAGTAAATTTTTTTAAAAAACTCATACAAATAAAAACGTTTTTAAAAAAAAAAAAGCAAATATTCAGTCAAGAAAAATTGAATAAACTAAAGATTTTACCGCAGCTCTAAAATATACTGTGTCTCCAGGCTTAATTCTCAAAGCTTTAAGCGTCATAGAACGATGATTTTCTTCAAGGAGAAAAGGTTTCGGCCCATACTCCTTACCACCACTTAACCAAAGGGTTTGAAGAAAAGGCCAAATACCTGTTCTCTCTGCAATCTAAAGAAACAAAATTGAATTAAATGTTAAAAATGATGGTTTGGTTTTTAAACTTCTACTCATGAAAATAAAAAATGAAAAGGATCCTATAAACAAAAAAATAAATAAATAAATTACATAAATCGAACAATTGCAAATACGATTCTTAAGAAGGGTATTTACAAAGGGGGAGGGGGAGGAAATTCGTACAAATTTTAATTTTTTTTTACTTTGTATAAAAAATAAATAAAAAATTTGTTACTTAATAAAATGTAAAGCAATGAATAATAATAATAATAATAATAATAATAATAATAATAATAATAATAATAATAATGAATAATAATAATAATTACAAAATTTTGAATTTCCTTAAGGGTATCTGAAGACGAGAAGGTCTTCGAGGCTCTGACTAATCGCTGTGATGCGGTGCGAAGGGAGGACAAGCCACAATCTGTCTTCTCCTTCAGAGAGGCTAAACGAGGTTTTTTCTTTGGTACTGACTATATATATATATATATATATATATATATATATATATATATATATATATATATATATATATATATATATATATATATATATATATATATATATATATATATATATATATATATATATATATATATCGCTTTCCACCTTTCCCACTCTCGTGGGGTGGTGAAAAATGAAAGAAGTCTTAACCTCTCTACAGTGTAAGCACACTTCCTCCTCGGTATATATATATATATATATATATATATATATATATATATATATATATATATATATATATATATATATATATATATATATATATATATATATATATATATATATATATATATATATATATATATATATATATATATATATATATATATTATAAAGAAAAATTCAAATACGTTAAAAAATTAGAAAGCTTAAGAATTAAAATATTAAAACATTAAAATCACAAACCTTTTTTCATACAATATTATAAAATGTAAAGCTAAATAAAAAAATTTAAAAGCTGAAACTACAATGGCAAATGAAACCTTGACAACCTACGAATCGAAATCATGATACTATGCATAAAATTTTTTTTTTTTTTTTTTTTAAATGGTTTTCTCTTTAAAATACTATTATTTGTGACTATATCAATTAAAAATGCACTATTAATAATATTCATACTGGTTGTATTAATTAAAAATTGTTATTGAAAAAAAAAATTTAAAAAAATAATGATGAACGAGATGAAATATTAATATTTATATAATGATTTTTTTTCATTTCTTATGTGTGAAAATAACACTGAAGTTTCATCATTTCATATCTTATATATATATATATATATATATATATATATATATATATATATATATATATATATATATATATATATATATATATATATATATATATATATATATATATATATATATATATATATATATATATATATATATATATATATATATATATATATATATATATATATATATATATATATATATATATATATATATGGTCAAGACTGTATGGATATAGCTGATATAGAGAAATTCCTCTAAATTAAGGAAGAATATTTGATTTGAGGATTCTCTATTTAAAATCAACTACAATTGCACAAGGTTATACCAACATACCAAAATGGAGAATGAGTAAAATGAGTAAAATATAGATAGAAAAACTCTAAAACTTTTAAGCCATACTTGCCTCATCATCTGAACAATTAACAGATCCAGAAGGCACATCTGATTCTGAGTTTACTTGTCTTACATTTATGAGCTCGTATTCGTAATCAAATTGTTCTTCGTACAAACGAGTTGCTTCTACTTCAACACAACCCTTGTCACACACACCTAACAAAAATAAATAAATATTAATACAAACTAAACATTAGTAATAGAGTAAAATTTATTTATGATGCTATTAGATAACCGTTTGGCCTAAATGTAACCAATACGGTATATCTACTACATAAAAAATACGTTTTATTCACAGAATTTATCAACGTCATACATACATTAACTAACTATAAAGGATATAATCCATACTGAGTTTAACAAGAGAATAATTTCAAAAGGTGAAGAAATTACTTTAAAATCATTGATTCACAATTTCACTTCATTTTCTGAATGATAAATATTTCCTCATTATGATAATGATCCTTACGGATTATGTACTCAAAAACAAAAAGAACAGTGAAGTTGGAGCCAAACAATCAACATTTATTCTGGCTCCTTAAATATTAACTTTGAAGAACATGAAGCGCAATTTCTCGAAGCTCTTCCCGATTATTCATGGCTTTTTCAACAATAACATTTTAAAAACTTTGACTTTATTTAGAAATTTCAAGGTAAATACTAATTTCCCCATTTAGGCCTTGAATTGAAAGGCTGGATGTGAAAATAACATTAAGGCCACACAATTTTTTTTTGTTTTCGTTCGAACAACTAGAAATTGGTAAATGGTGTTTGCTCTTCAATGGATTTATCCTCTGATGACACAGAGCTGAAAGATTGTTATTGCAGCTCATCTTTCTAACACCTTAAATTTTGGGTGGAAGAGTTGGCAATGTCTTTTTAAATTTGATTCTCTGGTAAATACACTTTTAAGAAAACCAGCGTAACAACCAATTTGTTTGGCACAGTTTTTTTTTAGCAGCATCACATTCTATCATATTAGTAAACAAAATGTACATCATCAATACTTCTTGTAAACTATTCTAAATCACCTAATTTAGCAGGAGCCTTCTTTATTACTTTGAAAGGGTATTTAGATTTTAAAAAATAGTAAACTCAAAACTTTGTAATGAAAAAAAAAGAAAGAAAAAAAAAGTTATTGGTAATAATATGTCTGAAGCGGAATTAGTAATATTTATATGCAAGCTGGTGTCGGAGTTTGTACATTTTCACAGTCAAACAGTACTAATTTTGGTTTGACTCCAAAGCTCTGGTCAAAAAGTCTAAACTACAGACAAAATTTTTACGTTTTGTTGGTAATTATAAAAATAATTTTCTATTTCTTTTATCTAATGTAATTTGAATAAGCTATAAGTAAGAAGACAAGGTACAAATGGTACATTCACTAACATTTATTAAATATATAAGCACTCTTAAATCTTCATAATTCACTAGCTAAAGAATATAATCTAATTAGAAATATTTAAGCAGTCCTAGCCAAATTATAAATTTAACATAAAATCTTACCTATTACTGACTCGAAACCACGGTCTAAAACAAAATGACCTTCAATACAATGATCATATGAATAAAATTCATTTATAACTTTCCATTCTTCTTGCCATAAAACAGCAGCAAAACTAAAACCAAAAACACATTTTAAATAAAGGTAAGAAAAATATTAATAAAACATGTGGTCATTATTAAACATTAAAGCTTTAGGACAACCTACGTAAAAACTGTTCCACCAACATGAGTTGTGTATTTTAACTGATTATGCTCACAAAGTAAAGAAGAATTCACTATCTGATTAGGTCGAATAACTTCACTCTCTTCTTTTAGGCATGCCCTGATGGAATACAAAAAAAAATGTTTCCCTTTTCATTATAAAACTGCCAAAATAAAGTAGGCAATGACGTGCAATATCTCAAAAACTAAAGCTCCAAAAACTGATGATATTTTCTGAATTGGCAACATGAAAATACACAATCAGATCTGAAGTCCAAGGCATCATGAAAATAATTTATTTTGTTCTCCAATAAAACAAAATTAAATTTTGATTTATTGTTGTGCAATAAATCAAAATTTAAATGTTACTTGAATTTTGTTATCTATAATATTAAGACCTAATAGGATATAATACAATACCTCAAATATTAATAAATAAAACTTGAACTTTTAGGTTCCAAAAGTTTGATTAATTGCTTTGAAAATACGTTACAGTTACTGAAGGCCAATAAAGATCCAGATTGAAAATTTAATTTTAAACTTATGCAGTAATTCCATATAATGTGGTATACCAATCTAATAACACATCAGAAACAAACACATCAATGTCTAATGCAATCCCCAATTAAGAATATATATATATGGAACAATTTTCCTTTTACCATTAAAAAGATGTATTAATGTTACTTACCGCAAGAAAGACCGCCAATCAGCAAGAAATTCACGTGATAATAGATAAAGAGGAATGTCAGTATCTTTGTTTGGAAGAGGCCTTCGGCGTTCTAAAACTAACTGATATAATTGTTTTCTTTCATTTTTTCCTGAATCATGAATTTCACTTCTTGCTGTCTATATATATATATATATATATATATTTATATATATATATATATATATATATATATATATATATATATAGAAAAATGCATAAACTGCACTTCCAATATGTATAAAATTAATATCCCAAAAAATATTAGGAAACTAGGAGTGGGTTCAAACAAAATCTAGAGTGACGTCACAATTAAGACAATTACAGTGGAAAGCTTTAAGAGAATTTTGATTTTCGTGGAACACTTTGCTGTAGAAAATGTCAACTGATTTACGTTAACAAAAGTAAATATAATTTTTAATTAATTTATCAATCAGTTATTTAAACAATCCCTTAATTTAATCGGTATGAGAAAGGTCATAGGTATTAAAATAAGAAATCGTATGCATCAAACAAAGATTTTTCAAAGACTATAGTGTCAACCATGAATAAAAGAATTAGAACCAATAAAATTACAAATAATTGAAAATAATTAAAATTGCTTCATTTAAAATAAAGAAATGATTCGAATGTTAAAATAATAATCCATAATAATTTGTATACAAATTTATTTGACAAAGAGTTTTTGCAAAAGATAATTTATTCTAAAAGAAAGAATGAATTTAAAGAAAATCTGAAACTAAGACTTTCTTTCAACCTCTTGAACAAGGTGATGGAGTTCTAGTCTGGAAAGGTAGAGTGTTATAGGATGATTTGATTGTGTTTTTTAAATCTTTTTATTGTATGTTGTGCTGAGAATGCTTTTATTTGTAGTATGCATGTATTTATGGATGTGAATTTATTAAATTAATTAGGTTATAACTTTTTAATGTCTTGAGATTTAGTTTCTATATTATATATATATATATATATATATATATATATATATATATATATATATATATATATATATATATATATATATATATATATATATATATATATATATATATATATATATATATATATATATATATATATATATATATATATATATAAATTTTTATTAATGGACATTTTATACAATGATAAATTCCCTCAATTAATGAACCAGACGGCTGCATCAGGTAATATAGTTTTTCAATAATACAAAAACAATATTTGAGTAATAAAAATTTGCACAACAAACCTTGCAATCGGAACAAGGGCCAAAATCATTCTGATAAAGGGCTGGATGAATCATTCCACTGCACAATTTTTTTATTTCTTCGGATAAATGATTGGCAACATACAAGCCACTACTAGTAGGATTTATCATACTGTGAGGGCAAATTATATCTTCGTTAAAGTAGGATAAAGAATCCTCACTGTTACTACTGCTTTTACCGTTTTCAGAGACCAATGAATCATTTCCTATTTGGTTCTTATCTTCATTATCCTTCTTTTCATGTGTGTCTGATACCGATGAGTCATTGATAGTGTCATGACTACCATTAGCCTCGGATTCCGAGGAAGTGGTTGCTATATCTTCGTTTTCATCGTCCGCAAGAGCTCTCTCTAAATCGTCAAATTCAAGTTCTTTCAAATAAATATTCAACGCTAATTTTGCCCAATTTGCAATGGTATTTATACCAATGAAAGTTGTATCACTGAAAATTAATGTTAGGAATCTATTAGTTCTTTTTATAATTATTACAGTAAAATAACTCCTATATATATATATATATATATATATATATATATATATATATATATATATATATATATATATATATATATATATATATATATATATATATATATATATATATATATATATATATATATATATATATATATATATTAAGGGTAAAAGCAGCTAGACTTTGCATAAAAATGTTTAGTATACAAGTTTCATTCAATTTATAGTTTTAATAAAAAACAAAGTTATGAAATAACAATTCGTACCTCTCAGGTGTTTTAAAAGATTCTTTTTTAATTTGTTTTTGTAAGTCTTTAATATAATCTTTAAAGAGGATGTGATGAGCGTGTTTGCTAATACAATCTTTACAGAAAGCTTCTTCCACTGAGTAAACAACAGGGATTTTGGAGTCCGAGGGATGAATACCACATTCTGAATTTATTAGTTCATCACCCTATCAATATCAAATTTATTGTTACAGGTATACAGATTTTACTCTCCCTCTATAAATTAAAAAAAAGAAAATTACAGCTTAAAGTATAGAACATGGGAGAAAAATTTTTATTGCAGTAATTGAAAAATTAAAACAATATAAAAAGGTTATTTTAAGACATAAAGATAGAATAAGATTTTTTAACAAGTATATCAATAGCAAATATAGTCTTTTTTTTTTTTTATCAGAAAAATTTAAGTATTGAGTAAAATCTGAATTCTATGATACTAATAAAAACTAGCAATATCCCTAATAATATTTATAAAGATATTAGAGTAAAAATAAAAATAAAAACATGTAAAAAGAAATATGACAAGGAGAAAATATAGCTAAAAAAAATAACTACCTACGGGAAAATAGGAAAAAAATACATTACATAATTTAAAAGTGCTGTAATAAATTAATAGTAAATATTAACTACAATTCCATTCATTATGTAAGGTATGATAGCTTAAACCCGTTGAAGGCTGTTTCCAATTTCTGCCTTCCGGATATTAGTTTGGACATTAAAGATCAAACTACAGTGTCTTGCCAACTTGGTACTGTTCTGCAAGTCTCTCTGAACACAATTCCAACGATGATAATCCAATTGACTTAAATTTAAGATTTTAAAGGCTAATATAATTAGATATATTATAATGTCTTCTAAATTCCAACATTACCACAACAAACCTCAATCAACTGTGATATTACTACTATGGGTATGCAAAGTTTAGGTTTTTGCGATATATATATATATATATATATATATATATATATATATATATATATATATATATATATATATATATATATATATATATATATATATATATATATATATATATATATATCAAGAAAAATTAATTACCACTTCAGATTTAATGCAATGAAATGAATTTGTCTTAAGAGGATTAAATCTCCTGTGTTCGCAAATTCCTTTTGCTAGAAGAGAAGGTTGAGGTACAAATTTAACTTCCTGAGTAGAAAACCATTCGCTTAACAAAGGTCGTGAGATTACTTTCCATTTCTGATTAGGATTAGCAACAGTCAATCTATGAAGCATCTTCTCTCTCTCCTCTATACGCTTTTCAATAATTTCTGCACTGGTTGTCTGAGACAAAAAAAATCAAATAAATATAGGAATAAACTCAACAGTTACAGAATACTAGTATTCGATAATAATTAGAAAACTAAAAGTATAATAATAGTAATAATAATAATAAATAATAATAATAAAATGGTATTAACTATAAAATAAAATATTTCTTCATTGATTATATTATTGTACTTTAAATCCACTTAAAATTTTATACTTATCTAGAAAAAAAAAAATTAACCTTACATTTGTATTCTTTTGTTTGGAGCGAACATAATTCAAGAGTGGTGTTGGGGGGTTGAGCAAATTTTTCCCTCCGCCATTACGTTCATAAATCCAAATAAAAGCGCCCCTTGAAACACGTAATTTAGATTTATTTTTGTATTTATTCGCTACTTGCGCTGCAAAGAGAATAAGAACTTCCATTATAATAAAATTAAAATTTTTTTCATTTTCAAATAATTCTCAGTACTCATGGCTGGCAATTATATATATATATATATATATATATATTATATATATATATATATATATATATATATATATATATATATATATATATATATATATATATATATATATATATATATATATATATATATATATATATAATATTTTTTTAATTAAATTAATTTACAACTTAAATGTAAGTTTCAGTTAAAATAGCTTTTAATTTATAAAAATGCAAATATATTACAAGCAAAAATACAATCTACCATATATAAAGTTTGAATGTTAATATATTAAATTAGAGTATTTAGATTTCAAGTTACTGTTGACATGGATTATATGTAAATTGTTTTATATCCAACAAAGTAAAACATTTAGAATAAAAATATATCTGAATAAGAGGTTATTTTAAAAGCAAAATTAAGAATAAATAATTACAATGTCACTTCAAATATCAAATTCTATTCCTTTATTTACATACCTACGCTAAAATAATCCTTATGAGTTTCCAGTGGAGGACAATTACCAGATCGGCTAACAAGATTACTCACTTTCTCATCATTAAAATTAAACCATTTTCCCGCTTCAGTTTTGACATGGGCTGTTGTAATTAAATTAAAAGTAAATCAAAATCTTATTTATTAATTTTTTCTCAAAATGTTACCATATTATATATATATATATATATATATATATATATATATATATATATATATATATATATATATATATATATATATATATATATATATATATATATATATATATATATATATATATATATTCCTTTAGCATTCACACGAACCAGAGAAATGCTTAATCCAATGACCATGATGATAAATAACAGCTCTAAGAGAATAAGGCGCTGGTTCATCACTACAGGTAAAAGGTGTCAAATCTAATGTCTCGGGAAAAACCACGTGCAGTCTTCGTTTTATCTCTCTGTCACTTAAAGAAAAAAATAAATAATTAACTTTAATCACTTTGTTATATTAAATTCAAATTTCATATACTTGTCAGATTTTTAATAAATTTTGAATAACGAATAAGAAATTATTGAGTTTGGTAAAATCAAAACTACCTAAATATAATATAGTTAATATAGTTGAGTAAAGTTACAAATAATACAGAAAATATGTTATATTACTATTAAGAGTTGATTGATTTAATATTAAAGAATGTAAAGTACTTAATGAAGATAACAATAATTTTAAAGTCTAAAAACATTAAAACATTATTCTGTTCAAACTGTACTTACATAAGACTGTTGTTCCTTATTATAAGTAGAGAAGGTAAACTTAAAATCTGAGGTTTAACAACACGATCCACATTAACAGTTTTACCACAACCATCTTCACATGTTAATGAGACTCCTGTTTGGGTTTCTGTTTGAAGATCAAGAATACACTGATCTAAAGGACATTCATCGCCGCTAACGTAGGCAGCCATGGTATAACAAGTATCTGGATTTAGCTGCCGAAAGTGTTTCTTCTGACATGAGGAACAGGTCCAGCTACATTTTAAATACATTAAATGAAGGCAAAAACTATAAAAGTAAAATGAAAATGGTTAAACACAAAACAACATAAATCTAAAAATTAATAACTGACCTTGCAACTCTGTGTAAAGTCGTTCTAAAAATTGGAGAAAACTGAGCACCAGTTCGTGGGTTTCCCAATAAATAATCAATAGTATTTTCCAAGAATTCGGAAACACACTTTAAAACTTCAAAATCTTGATCTTTCTGCATAATTTCTTTTGTTACAAAAACCGCAAGCTTTTCAAACACACTGTCAGACGAACATGCCAATGCTCTTTAAAAATATTTTTTAAAAAAGTTTAGCCTAAAATTTCATGAGGATAAAAACATAACTGAAATATTCACACTTACTTTCATTGCCAAAATAATTATATTAAATTGCATCAACTAAATATGTAAGTTATAATGAGCTTTGAAAATAATAAAGATGGTTTGGCGTTTTGCATTAATACAATCACAAGACCATAACAATTCTATTAATCCAAAATCCATGTTTAACTGCATGCAACCAACTGATCCGTTATATCAATATTTATATCGCGACAAATTGACAAAGAACGATGATATATATATATATATATATATATATATATATATATATATATATATATATATATATATATATATATATATATATATATATATATATATATATATATATATATAAGGCATATTTTCCCAATAAAAGAATGGTTCATATTTATAGATTGGTTTAACACAAAGATATGATTCATAGCTAGTAGTTCGCTTGCAATGTTTAATAAACTGAATCAGTTAATGATAATGATGAAAACATGTAAATATGCTTTTGGCTTAATTAACATTGAGTTATATATATATTAGAGGTGGACCGGATATCCGCATCCGCATCCGCAACTGCGGATATCCGCATCATTTTTCCAATATCCGCATCCGCGGATATCCGCAATTGGATATCCGCAACCGCATCCGCATGCGCGGATAGTAAAAAATTACGTATCATGCAATCGATAAAAACTTTCAAAGGCAAAACTTTGTATTGAATGCAGAACCTCTTTCTGAGCGCCATACAGGCGACTATCTTGAAACTGTATTTGAAAAGATGCTGACAAAATGGAAGATTTCATTAAATGAAGTTCACTGCGTAGTCAGGGATTCGGGCACAAATATAAAAAAAGCACTTTCTCTGGCAAGAGTGAAAAATGTAGATTGCTTTTCACACCAAACTCAGATAGTAGTTAAAAATTCCATTATGAGTCAAATATAGGTTAATTGCTACGCATTTCAATAACTCCGTTGTAGCCCAAAATGAGCTGAAGAAAATACAAACAAGATTAAATGTTCGTCCACTTTCTGTCATGCAAGATATTCAAACACGCTGGAATAGTATTTTGCATATGTTTGAGAGGATGAGCGAAATTAATGAGGCCATTTGCCTTTATGCTTCAAGCAGCACAAAAATAAAGCCTCTAACAGCTGACGAAAATGACATTTTAAATAATTGTATTAATATCCTTAAGCCTTTTGAAGAATTAACAAAGACTATAAGTTCAGCTGAATCATGTTTGTCAGATGTGATACCACTTGTTTCAACATTGAAAGTTGTGTTAACAAATGTTATTAAGTCTAAGGGAGTTTCAAGGATGACTGAAACATTAATGAAGGAGATGAACGACAGATTTGAAAACCTGGAAAATGATGATTCTTATACAATTGCAACCTTTTTAGATCCTAGGTACAAAACAAAATTTTTTAAACCACTTGTTTCTCAGAATGTTAAAATCAAATTAGGATGCTTATGCGATGAGATGATAGAAACAGCAAAAATAACGCCTTTCAAGAAAAAGCAAAAGCTGTCAGATACAAAAGAAACAAAATCTGTTAGCTTAAGCATTGCTAAATCAAAAAAAGATCTTCTAGCTTCCAGCAGCAATGAAGAATCACAGTCAGAAGTGTCAAAGGATACAATATCGATTATTGAAAATTATCTGAAACTCCCACGTTTGGAGGCAGATAAAAACCAACTGGTTTGGTGGAGAGATAATTGCAAAAGTTTCCCTTTTCTTGCTGAGCTGGCAAGGACTTATTTAGCATGTCCTTCAACTAGTGTTGTTGGTGAGCGTCTTTTCAGTGGAGCAGGCCTCATTTACGACGAAAAGCGAACCAAACTTTCACCTGAAAGAGCCCAAAAGCTTTTATTTCTAAAAAATAACTTACCAATTATTAACTTCAAATGGAATATGTGAAACTGTGAAGTGTGAAGGTAATACTGAATTACTGCTATATATATATATATATATATATATATATATATATATATATATATATATATATATATATATATATATATATATATATATATATATATATATATATTATATATATATATATATATATACCTTTTTCCAAATGGGTGGAGGTTGGGGAAAGAGGTTGGTGGGGTGTTCAAGAGTTGGGTCCCCGTCCCACACCTTGGTAACATAGATTCTGGATATTATATTTAAAATTCCAAGAATCTATGGCAAAAACTCTTAAAAAATTAAACTATCCGCATCCGCATCTGCGGATATCCGCAATTGAATATCCGCAACCGCATCCGCATCCGCGGATAGTAAAAAATTACTATCCGGTCCACCTCTATATATATATATATATATATATATATATATATATATATATATATATATATATATATATATATATATATATATATATATATATATATATATATATATATATATATATATATATATATATATATATATATATTGATCTGGATGTTGTTCGAGCATGTTGCAATGAAATCAGAATGGAAGAGAAGAAACCATTGAAGAAAAATAAAAATAAAAATGAGGAGAGTTTGTTGTCATCAGGATTGAAAGAATAATAGAAAATTTGCTTAAGAGGAGTTTGTAAAGAAGAGATCTTAAGTCAGTGAAAAAATTTAGAAACATGTAACAAAACAAATTTGCATTTCGGAAAAAAAATATTATTTTAAAACCACAAAATATTAAAAATTATTAAATTTAAAGATAAGTTGGTGTGAAGTTTAAAAGTAGTCCAAGTCTATTCCTTTTATAATTCAAAATTAAACTATTCAAATTAACACTGCAAGATTTAGGCCAATACAACTTAAAATCTATTCTGAAGAGATTGAGTTTCATTGCGGACATCCACATCTTTACCCCTAGAAGAGGGCTTCTTTTCAGCAGCTGAGAGGGGTTAGAAACCTCCTCAATTGTTTCAAATTTCTTCGTGAAGTTGTAGCGACAGGCCCAGCAAGCCGGCTACGTAAAATTGAAGCTGCTCAAGTAATCAAGGCTGCTCCTCCCACAGGACCTAACAAGATTCTGGAGGAGTAGCACCTGACAGGTATCAGCCTACCAGGTTGGACGGTGATGATGATGATGATGATGATGATATATATATATATATATATATATATATATATATATATATATATATATATATATATATATATATATATATATATATATATATATATATATATATATATATATATATATATATATATATATATATGGGGGGGGGGGGCTTACTTAGTTTTATGAAGTTCCATTTCAACAAACACAGCCTGAAGAAGGTATTCTAGAGAATTAAGACTTTCTTCCCCACGAAACCCTTCAATACTATTAATACAACTCCTGTAGACAAAATACAATTAGAAAAAGATACAATGAATTTAACCATCATCAAATTCAGGTATATATATATATATATATATATATATATATATATATATATATATATATATATATATATATATATATATATATATATATATATATATATATATATTATATATATATATATATATATATATATATATATATATATATATATATATATTATATATAATATATATAATATATATATATATATATATATATATATATATATATATATATATATATATATATATATATATATATATATATATATATATATATATATATAATATTATATATTAATTAACTGCCAAAAACCCCTCTTAATTATTCTTTTCAATGAAAAGAATAACTACTCAACCACATATAAACATGGAGCAATTGTACTCTTACCTTTCTTATCTTTTAAACTGAGGAAGACAGAATAATGCTATTTTCAATGACTCAAAAACTCATTTTCATTATTTATCTGATGCCAATCTTCAAAACAACTACAACTTCTACATCATGTAAGTCAATTACTCAAATGTTCCATTTTCCTTACTATTCATGTTTTTTTGTTTACTCATCATCTTTCTTGAAAGGAGTTATTTTTTCCTATCAATAACCAAACTTTTAAAGGTTAGGTGTTCTGAGATGCCTTCAGAACTTACACTTTTCACTGTATAAATTGTACATGACATAACTCTTCCCAAAATAAAAAAGAAGTGACTTTTCACCTTATTTATTCAACTACCATTACCGATTCTTTCCAATCTTCTTGTAGAGGTTAAACCATTGCATCATTTTCTTGACTTTATAACAATTACAATGGACTCTGCTCTTCTTAATTTCTAGTCATCATCTCCTGCTGTAAGAAGAGCTATGAGAATTGTCTTTCCAATTTCATCCATTTATTGTTAAGCACTCTAATGCCAGATTAAAAAGCTATGACCATTCATTCTTACATGTATTCTACTGGAATGTACTTTTTTTTATATACTTTTTCTAATTTCTTTTGACATGTGAACTTTCAAGCGCTGTATCTCTAAGAACATGTTGACCTTTAATTTGAATACAGAATGTTTACCCCAAACTCTGGTGGATTTTAAATTATCATTTGTCCTTTTCTCGCTAACTGTAATATGAGAAATTAAAAATATTTTAAAATAATTTTTGTTCCTCTATCATTATTTCCTAACTTAACAATTAACACATAACCACAAGTAAAATAAATTTATAATTTTCTATGATGAAATTTTTTTTCGATAGTTTTTGGAAACCATAATGTTATATGTTAACTCATACCCAAAAGGATGGAAAAGTTAAAATAAAAATTCATTACTGATATAAATACATAAAATATACAAAGTCAAAAAACAGTCATTCAGAAGTGTTGACTGTCTCCACACCATTTTGAGCGAAAGTATCTTTTAAATTTGATTCAGTAAATCCAATTATTGCCCTAAGATTTAATAGTAACTATATCAATAATCAATTACTATGATCAAGTTACAACAAAAAAATAATACCTTACCTGAATTTATAAATATGAAATAAGGCTTGAAGAGCTGAATTAATCCAACAAGTGTTAGCCGTATTCTGTAAACCAACAGGTTGCTGCAGATTTCGAGGCTGTTCGGTCAATTGCATAGCAATTGACTTGGTTTCCTTTAAAATACTTGTTAAACAGAATGGATTCGAGCTGCATTTTTTCCTGTGTAGAGTATTAAGAAACTTTTGATATGTAAATAAATTTAAACAAAATCCAATTTTTATAAAATAAAATTCAATCAACTAAGTTAATGGAATTTTATTTAATAAAAATTTCACCAAAATGCTTCTTAACTTGGAAACAGTAATATTGTTATATTTAAATAAGCTTTAAAAAAAAAAAAAAAAAAAAAAAATTAGGAAATAAGACTATTAAACTTCGAAAATACTTACTGACATGGCAAGTTTTTAGGAGTTTTCTTTACACCAAAAGTTTGCAAAATATTTGCTTTTGTAATTTGTTCAAGAATAAGTTTGGGATTCTTAAGCAAATTCGTTTTATCTTCAAGATTTTGTACCCATTTCCATTTTTCACTTTTGTATACAATTTTACTTGAACCTTCTGAGACCATAATTTTGCATATGCTTACAAAGAGAAAAATAATTGGGAAATTAAAGACACCTTACATGGAACTGAAGTAAATTTAAATCATGATGATGATGATGATGATGATGATGATGATGATGATGATGATAATGCTAATAATAATAATAATAATAATAATAATAATAATAATAATTCAAGCATAAAACCCACTTTACATAATGCAGTATACACATTCACCTCTTTAGCTTGCTATAGAAATTTACCTTAACCATTCACCTCAAATTTGAAGCCACTATTTAAAATAACTGAAATTCTGTTATACACTTTTCTTTTACTGTTATACATTTTTAACCAGGAGTGTCCCAAGACAAAAATAATAAATTATAAAATCACATTAATTTTCTGGCAAATTTGTAGTGTACATCTCTTAACTGGCATTTAGTTGTTATTATATATTATATATATATATATATATATATATATATATATATATATATATATATATATATATATATATATATATATATATATATATATATATATATATATATATATATATATATATATATATTATTGTAAAGTTCCTAAACTGTCAAAACACACATTCACCTCATTATCATATATTAAAAAAAAAGTTTCTAAAATGTTACTTCACCATATGTATCATTTCAATATTTTAATTATTTGTTAGTAAAAATAAATTAAAAGAAAAAACTTTAATAAGTCAACTAAAATATTGCCTACTTTTAAGTTTCACAAATATCTAGCCACGATGTTTTCACATTAATGAAATTGAGAAAATCAAAAATAGATAACTGCCAAAAGATACTTTTATTGATATTTTTTTTTTTTAATTTTTCTTTCACTGCCTGTATCACTATAAGGCAATGACACATTCAGTAAAGTCAGCCTAGTTATAATGTTTTATAAATATATAATAAACTATAACCTCTTCTATTAATAATCTACATTAATGATTTAGATCAGGGAATAAAAGATTAAGTTTCCATATTGGTAAACGTCTTGTTCTATATAACATTTTTTTCCCCTTAATATATCAAAACTATGAAAATGAAATGATCTGAAATAATTTTTCTTAGCTAAATTGAGTTGCGCAAAATGATTTTGTATACCGAAAACAAATAAAAATTTTAATAATTAATGAAGCAATAACTACGTCATTTTAACAACACATTATACATCTTCAATAGCATTAGGCTTCGCCTAGCAGGTTGCTACATTGGCATTGGAGAGGAAATTTAGTAAATTTTATAGCTATTCGAAGCTAAAAAAAAAAAAAAAAAAAAAAAAAATTAATATAATAGGAAAATGAAGTGACTTACATTAATTGAAGTTAAAAAAATAATTTTACTTATTTACATATTTTAATTATAACATTAATAGCAAAGGCTCACCATTAAATGGTTAGGAATATTTGCTGGCCATTATGTATATTTACCCTTTAATTCCAGGTTGTCAAACTAGTTTGACAACCTAATAGCCAGCAAATAAGCCTAACCTAGCAAATGTTGGGCCTTTAAGAGCAATATAAAAAAAAATTAAATAAATATATATATATTACTTTATTTCTTAATGTTTCATCTTTATAGTTTCAATATATTAAGAATTTTTTTTTTTTTTTTTTTTAGCTCTAAAATAGTTATCAAATTTATTAAATTTCCTCTCCAATGTTGATGCAGCAATCTAGGAATGCAAGCCAAATGATAATTTACACCATTGAAGTGTACAATGTATTATTAAATGATTATACTTTTTTTTTTTTTTTGGTTTTTAGTATTGATCATTTTTCAGTTCAATTTACCTTAAAAAAAATAAAAATATATTTTTTCAAATCATTTAATTTTTATAATTTTGATATATTAAAGGAAAAATAAATATTCTGTGAAACAAGACATTTACCTTTATGTTTATCGATAACATTAAGCTAATCTATTCGGATAAAAGTATTGAATGATTTATGAATTGTACCAAATAAATTTTAATAAAAAGTATAAGGTTCTTCCAGCAGACTATTTTAATATTATTTCAATTATAAAATGTATGTGGAGAAGATTGAGTCAGTAGATAAAGAAAAAGATTTGCATGTGAATATAATAAGTATGGTTATAATTTGAAAGAATCAAAGCTATGTTTAAAAGGGATCTGAAATATAATGCTAACAATGTTAGGAATAATAAACCACAATGGTGATTATGAAGTTAAGAAAGTGATTGTCAGCCTCCATGTATTTTTATGTACAATAGACTAATAGTGTAAATTTTTTTTTTTTTATTCTGAAAACTGGTAGGCTATTTAAATCCTTAGCCATGAACTTTTATAAAACATTTATAAATTCCAACACATTTTCTGTCTAGATTTCTTGACATGACTCAATAAATTATAAAAGATTCGTCTGACTGTCTGACATGATTTTAATGAATGACATTTCCACAGTTCTCTGGGAATGGTTTAGACCATTCATTTATAATGGTTTAATAATTTTAGGCCTAGGATACCATTTCAAGGTTAGTCAAACTAGTCTAAAAATAATGCTCAATAAAAGCTAAAATTGACATTAAAATTTTTATTAAAGTTATTTTATGAACGTACAAAAACTGTAAAATAAAATCGAAATAACTAATTACAATATGCTCTAATATGCAAACTTTCGTACAGAGCTTGAGAGTCGAATTCTAAACACTTTGGTTCTAAATTCGAGATAGTTTCAGGAACATTAGCTTGAAATCGAGTTCGGAACAGAATTCTAAAAGTGAAACGCGTCAACCTTTATTAAACAAAATTCTTCATATGCAAATTTTTATTTCATGTTTGAAAAAAAAAATTATAAGGATTTATAATTGATAATTGTAATGTTCTTTAGAATAGCATCGTCCTCCTTGACAAGAAAATTTACCAACAGCAATTATTAGCCCCAAATATCACAGGACTAAATTTTTTCTTGATTGCATTTGGAGTCATGTTTGCCAGTCAGCACACTATAGGCAAGGAGATGGATAATTCACGAAATTTATGCAAGAAGATATTTTCGGGATCATTAATGACATTAACCTATGGATTATAAAAAGAGAGTTGGACATTAGAAAGAAGTCAGAAATTAAATTTATAATAATGATAACTACAGTCTTATAAATAAAAAGAAGATATGTTTAGTTAAAGGATAGGGAAAATTTAAATATGTTTACAAATAAAATGTGTTTCTGATAATACGTAATACAGGTGTGTGAATAAATGAGGTGGACAGTGGTGGTATTGCTTAATGATATGGTATTCCTTTCTTTTTTTGCTAAAATATATATGTAATTTTTTTATTATTATTATTTACGATAAAATATAATACATATTTTTAATTATAAGGGA
Organism: Armadillidium nasatum; assembly: GCA_009176605.1. Taxonomy (NCBI): domain Eukaryota; kingdom Metazoa; phylum Arthropoda; class Malacostraca; order Isopoda; family Armadillidiidae; genus Armadillidium; species Armadillidium nasatum. Next base: position 294,330 of record SEYY01000739.1, read on the forward strand.
TCAAAATTGCTAATTGTAATGTTCTTTAGAATAAAATCATCCTCCTTGACAAGAAAATTCAACAACAGTATTTATTAATCTAAAAAAATAAAAATTATATTTCCCCGGCCTGAAATTTGGAGGGTATATGCATTTTATTGCGCTGAAAAAAGTCGATTTCTGGCTTTTTTTCTGTGTCTATAACGGTTTGAAAGTTATTTTTACCTTTTTACAAAAAAAAGTGAATAGCACTGGTCGAAATGACCTGAAAATATTCTCAGCCCCAATTTTAAGGAACGCTAGCAACAGATTTTTGATATCTGCTTTCGAAAGAAAGATATAAGCACTTGAATGTAAAAAAGAAAAAAACTGGAAAATTTTATCCTTCCAGACAAAAAAAAAATATATATATATATATATATATATATATATATATATATATATATATATATATATATATATATATATATATATATATATATATATATATATATATATATATATATATATATATATATATATATATATATAAACTGCTCCTAAGGATTTTTTTTTTTTTTAGTGGGTGTATAGAGGAGGGACAGGACCACAACTTTCTCTCAATATATTATTAACTACTTTGTTCTTCATGAGATATTACCTCTCAAACTTTGGGAATTTTGAAATGTTTTTGAAAATTGGCCAAATTTGAT
>SEYY01000739.1:307500-312500 GCA_009176605.1 Armadillidium nasatum
TAAAATGAATTACATGATTGAAAGTAAAAATGATAATACCTTAATAATGAAAATGATTTAGTTCATTTTTTTAAATTGTTTTTCTCAAAAGATGTAAAAGAAGCAAATAGCAAATTGTTACATTATTAAAATGATTTACCAATTTTCTACTAATTTACCAATTCTAAGACGCTTTAGGAGCAGCATCTTGGTCGAAAAAACAACAAAAACAAAACTATAAACAGTTAAAATTTAAAAAAATAAAATTTAAGATCTGTATTTTAATTATTAGGTTTTTTACTGCATCGAAAAATACTAATAACGAAAACTTTAAATTTACCTTCAAAGGAATAATTAATTTTTAATATTAAATAGGAGTACAAATATTATTATCACAGGAAAAAATACACATATTACACAAGTGAATTTGAACTAAATTTGAATATCCCTTTAAATTACAGTTTAAATTATCCATCCGTTACATCATAGCTATCATCATTTACTGTATACTTCAAGATCCAAAATAATTATGTTACTTATACCTTCTTTGTTCAATTAACCTGTTGTGGAAGGATGGCAATAATGATTGACAATTGGAATTTATCACTACTTAGATCACAAACTCTCCGGTGGCAAAGATGGATGAAAACAGCGCAGAAAGAAAACAGTGGATCGGGTATCTACAACTATGTTAGTGAAATTTAGTAAAAAAGCTTTGAAAAAGTGAAGGGGTGTCAAACAGTAATTTGTCACTTAGAAATATGGTAACGCTTAGTCGCTTAGTTATTCTTCAATAGTTTAGTAAAGATATATATATATATATATATATATATATATATATATATATATATATATATATATATATATATATATATATATATATATATATATATATATATATATATATATATATATATATATATATATATATACTGTGGCGGGCTGAAAATTCGAGTTATTGCATTTAAAATGCTGGGAAATTAAACGTTAACGGTTATTATTTATAATACACGAAGTACTCAAAAAACAAATGAATTATGTTTTTCAGTCACTCGACGAGATAAAGACGTGTTGTACTATTTTTCAAAAATGGAAAACGAGTGAATATCTTGATGAGAATCGAGCTCGTTTTCAGTTATCTGTCAACAATGTTTAACAATTATAAAAAATTCAACTTAAGTTTAAATTGTTTAATGATATTTGATCAAATTTGTATTATTTTACATGCCAGTCTAAACGGAAATTTATTTTATGAATGAAAATTGTAGGAATCGAACCAGAATAGACAAAAACAGTTTTATCGATAGGAAAAGCAAGAGAGGTATTATTAATGAATTACTTATATACAATAATGTATAGGGATTGTTATCTAGAACTCTCAAATAGATTAATAGAAACCGTTCGCTGAAAACAACACCATGAAGGAAAAATAAAGGCTTTTTTCAAAATAACAATTTGGAGAATTTAGACTTAAATTATAGTCGCGTCCTCTTTACTCTCTAAATTTCTAAGAGGAACATTTAATTCCATTTATGATTTGCTTCAACAATTAACGTTCATGGTATTTTTAAGTCTCCGACCGAAGCAATTTTCGGATGGAGTTGAATATAGACCCGAAAATCTTTTACAAAATGTGGGAAAATAACGTTAAGAAAAACTCGTGCATAAAATTATAAAAATATATAAATTTTTTTTTTTTTTTTTTTTTTATTATTTTATTATATTTTATAATATATATATATATATATATATATATATATATATATATATATATATATATATATATATATATATATATATATATATATATATATATATATATAATATATATATATATATATATATATATATATATATATATATATATATATATATATATATATATATATATATATATATATATATATATATATATATATATATATATATATATATATATATATATATATATATATATATATATATATATATATATATATATATATATATATATATATATATATATATATATATATATAGCTGTACAAACAAAGGTTACGGAAGTTGGAATGTATCTTTTGTTTTGTATTTGTTTTTAAACAGTGAAGTTTTTCAATTTAATAATAAGAAGAAATATTAAATTTAAATTTGCACCTTCCAACTTGAATACATGAATCTGTGCAAAACGTATGCAAAATGATGCTGACATTTACTGATATTTTAGTATTAATTATAAACTTTTTACATTGTCAGTAAAATGCTTTTTTTTATATATAACTTTTAATAAAAGAAATAATCCAATGAGAATAGATTTAATACTTTTTTTAATATTCTGGATGACGACAAGATCTTTAGAAATTTTTTTATAAACTTCTCTCATTATTACAATAGACACATTCTACTTGACCGTACCTTTCGTATAGGAACCACTAATTAAGATCATGTATGAATACGAAAGGTTCATATAGCTGTTATTTAAATGAAAGTTTCTTTTTCTTCCTTTTTAGTATGATGAAATAAAAGCAAATTCTGTCTGTTAAAAGGGTCACTCCCGTCAGTAGTGCAAAAGCTTGCAAGCAAATTGGCACTTTAAGCCCTCATGCAAATTTGTCGTAAGTCAAAATATAGTCAACTATGGAAATATAAATCAATAACGACGTGCATACAATAACAGTAAACTACTTATTTTAATTAAATAAAATTTACTTTAATTAAAAATATTTCAAATATAAATTAAATACAAAATATTTGATTAGTATAAAAGTTTTAGATATAGAAATTTCTACAAAGCTATCATAATTTGAAATGCTTAATTGGTATAATACGAAATAAATATACTTTAGCAAAAATATTGCTTCATGAACAATTATTATTATTATTATTATTATTATTATTATTATTATTATTATTATTATTATTATTATTATTATTATTATTATTATTATTATTTTCGTTGTCTATAATTTAAAATCAAACTTGATAGCCAGGATTCTATCTTCTTCCTCATTAAAAGAAGTGAAACTAAAATATTTTAAAGTATTTACATATTTTTAAATAAAGAAGTATTTATTATTATTATTATTATTATTATTATTATTATTATTATTATTATTATTATTATTATTATTATTATTATTATTATTATTTTCGTGAGTGAATTGAATTTTGAAAGTTACTATATAAAAAGAAAATAAAACGAACAAAAACAAAGAAATTAAAAATATTTTCTTTAATATATATATATATATATATATATATATATATATATATATATATATATATATATATATATATATATATATATATATATATATATATATATATATATATATATATATATATATATATATTATCAGTTAAAGTATCAGCAAAATAACACTGAATTCAAATATTGTTCATTGATAATATTCCAAAATTGCTTAAACGCTAAATAATTATTTTAATATATGTACTTTCCATTTTTTTAAAAGTTTAATTGTTATACTTTCTTTGAACTTTATATATATATATATATATATATATATATATATATATATATATATTATATATATATATATATATAATATATATATATATGTATATATATATATATATATATATATATATATATATATATATATATATATATATATATATATATATATATATATGTATATATATCGTATGTATGTGTGTGTGTGTGTGTGTGTGTGTGTGTGTGTAATATTTACATCAGGTTTCAGCAATATGATACGGATGTTAATTAATGCGGAATTATATTACGGAATTATATATATATATTATATATTATACTAATATTAATATATATATATATATATAATATATATATATATATATATATATATATATATATATATATATATATATATATATATATATATATATATATATATATATATATATATATATATATATATATATATATATATATATATATATATATATATATATATATATATATATATATATATAAAACAATAAATATTTAAGAGAATGTAACAAACAAACTTTAGAATTTAAAAAAATTGTGAAGCGCAAAAAAAGCAAAGAGGGGAAAAGTACCCTTGGTTAAAAATTCTGAAAATATCGGAGAACCGAAACCCATCAAAGAGTTGCCTTCTCTGACGGGAGTGTGGAGAATGTGCGCGGGAGGACAGGGAAGAAGAAGAGAGCTGCCTTTGTGCACTATTTTCAGCTGTTGGGGTGCCCTTTCCCCCATCAATGGTGTGAACTGGTTTATCCTCTGGTAAACCTGAAATTAATTAAGGTAAAACAATAATAAAAAAACGTAACATAGTTTCGTATTGTCCTTAGTCACATACCGAAGAATAGGTCGTAAGCCATCATTTATTCTGCTCAGGAATGATGGATTTGTCGATTTCTGATTTGATGGCACAGAAAGCTTATTTCCACTTCTTTCTTCTTGGGGAGACCCTGTAATAGCAAACCTTGTCGCATTGGCACTTATTTGAATAAGTGCTTAATTAAACCCTAAATTGGATTCTTATTATATTCAAGAGACACTTAAATATTGGATTAAACCTTAAACCCTAAATATTGGATTCTTATTATATTCAAGAGACACTTGCAAGACTTTTGTGATCCATAAAATTTAAATTTAAAAAAAAAAATTTTATTCGAAAATTCATATTAGAGAGATATTTATACTTGTGATCCATAAAATTAAAAAAAAAAAAATTTTTTTTTTTGAATTAGAAAATTCATATTAGAGAGAGATTTAATACGCATACGTTAAAAATATTATCCTTAAATTTTCCCAAAACCTCAAGGTCTTACAAGCGCCTTTTGAGTATATCTTTAACCATAAGGATTAAAATAATTTTCCTCAGATATAAAGCTAGAAATCCAATTTAATTGCAAAATTATTGCAAAATTAAATTTATTTTTATATTTTAATAATAAAATTTTTTTCCTCTATGAGAATAATCATTAAAATAACTTTTAATAATTAATTAAAACTATTATTAATTAGGCATGAAATAAATAATAACGTTAATTTATTTAATTAATGCTAAATTATT